>APFE030007969.1:24259-48254 GCA_000404065.3 Pinus taeda | reverse complement strand
ATATATTATTCAATATTGAAACTTAAATGAAAACATACTATATATATTATTGAATACATAAATATGGAAGAAATAGATCACTTCTAGTAACTTGAAACATTAATTGTTAATAGTAAAAAGCACGTAACTAGAAATAGCTTATACATAAAGTATTTATTGTTATGGGATAAGATTGTTAAAATATAATTTCGGATCAAAAAATTTATAATTTTCAATGAGAAAAATAAAGAAAACTAGTAATTCAATTCTATTGATATTGAACCCAAAAATAAATAAATAAAACTTAGAGATAAATTTAATTTTATGGGGGTTGAAGCCAAATCCGTCAATTACATTAGAAATAATAGGATATAACCAGCTCTCCTCCCATAAAAAATATTAATTGAATTTTCGTAAATTCATATTCAAATTCAAACCTGAACATTCCAAATTTGAACGGACGTGGATGTTAACTATTTCAAGAAAAGCATGTTACGGCTATTTTTGTTATAGACGTTGTGGTAATCTGTGATCCGCTCCTTCAACGTTGTTATAGACGTTGTGGTAAGCTGTTATAGACGTTGTTGGTTCCTCTGCTTCCATCTATGTTGTGTGTCCGTGCAATGTTAAGGAATTTCGACGTGATGGCTGTCGTTCATTTGGGCTTTTTTGTTTTGGTATGTTTTGATTTGAATTTGACCAAGAAGATCAGCGAGAAGGGATGCATGGATGTATTTACAATGAAGAAAGCAAGAAGGGATGCAAGGACGGAAGAAAAAAAAGTCAATGTCATGAAGGGATGTATTTACAATGGAGAAAGGTAACCAGAGAATTTTTAACCGGACCCGCCTAATGTTAATGTTTTTAAATCTTTATTCTTTGTTATTTCTCTCTCGATCTCATTAATCCCTTAAATCTACTATGTACTTTAATCTTTTTTCTCTCTTCTTAGTCAGCTGGCAATCCCATTAATTCCTTTTGATTTTTAGTTTTATTTTGATCTTCTGGCTCTGTTCTCGGTAGGTTGGCATTAATTCTGGCTCTGTTCTTTCTATGTAGTTGTCGATCTTTAACCCTGCTATGTTTTTGATGAAGAGCTTGTTTGCTCTATCAATTCCAATTCTAAGAATTTCGATGTGATGGCTCTCGTTCATTTGGGGTTTTCTGTTTTGTATGATTTGGGTATTTCTGTTTTGTATGTTTTGATCTGAAGATCAGCGAGAAGGGATGCATGGATGAAATAAAGAAAGTTACAACAGTGATTGCTTTTGTGTGCATAGATTGAAGTAGAATTTTTAACCGGATTGGCCTGACGATATTGTTTTTAAATTCTCTCTGTATTTCAATCTTTTTTCTATCTTCTTAGTTTTCGATCTTTAACCCTACTATGTTTTGTTCTTTCTATGTAATTTTGGATCGTGAATGATACTAAGTTTATGTTTTTTGAATTAAAATAGTTGAATTAAAGAAACCTCCACTACTCTCAAAACAAAACCCAGTCCATTCATCTCAATTTTACTATTCCATATTCCTTCTGGTTTCCTCGGCTCTACACTTTCTTCTTAATTATTCACTCGATCCGTTTCATTGAATTAAAATTATATCATTGAATTAAAATTATTGGCTCGATCCGTTTCATTGTTTTATGTTGCATCGTATGAAGCAGAGCAATAAAAACCTGTTACAATTACAATTACAATTCTATTTCCTCTGAGCCAATATTCCTCTCGAAAGTATTCAGGGGATGCGTTCCATTGTTTTATGTTGCATCGTGTGAAGCAGAGTCATACAATTACAATTCTATTTCCTCTGAGCTTTACTCTCAAAACATACCCCCAATGTTGTAATTTCAGCTAAAATTCCTGAGCATTTCGTAAGTTTCCAAGGATCAACTGTGGAATTTTATAATCAGCAAGCAAATTTCAACTAGATATTCCTAACTATTTAGAAAATAATAGCGAGTGATTTGCAATGAGGAGTTCTCAATAATAACTAGTTATGGAAGAAATTACGAGTGCCAATTTCCGTAACAATAATGATAATTCTTCACATCTAAAATTTAAGTATAAATTAAATCTTTTGGCATAGTGACTTTTCTGGGTAGTGTGTCCTCTCGATTTTGATTCTATAGATTATATTATTTTTTAATTTTTAATAGATTATATTATTTTTTAATTTTAATGGGCTTTCAAATATAATTAATTTAAATATATTTATAATTTAATAAAATAGTAAACATTGTTTTAGGAGTTGGACTAAGAGAAGAAAATACAGAAATTGGAGAATTCCATAAATACATAGAAGAATAATTCGATTTTATTTAATAATTATTTTTTTCCAACCTTCTAATAACTAGAATGTCAAAGCACAACAAGAATAAGGTATAGGGTATTTTCAATTAATATTTTCAGTATTTTATGTTAAATTTCTCAAAGCCACCTGCCTTTACTTTGTGACAGATGTACTTTGTATCCATCCTCTAAGCTCTGCACTTCATGGAAACCTAATCCTTTCATTCAGTGTTAGTTATGTTAATATATTTAACATTGTAATGAATTAGTTTTATGACAGTGGTTTTTACTGATTTTTTTTAGTTGGGCTTAATTTATTATTGTAATTTTATTGTTCCAATTTGTATTTCACTCCCTTCAGATTATTACATTTATTCATTGATTTAGTTTATCTCTGTGAAAGTTTCTGGTTTTATTTAAATTGGTTTCTTACTTTTACATTTATATGTGTGAGTTTTCTTTCTCAATTAAAAATATAATTGACTTAACCTATGCCTCTCACAATCAGTTTTGGATGGGCCCTCCAATTATATTTTTTAAATTTTACAAATATATTTTTCATTTAGAAATACATTTTTTATTTATGTTTATGAGATATTGGTACATTTAAATTTTTAGATTATTGGATTTCTCTAAATGAATTTCAATTATATTTTTATATTTTACAAATATGTTTTTCATTTAGAAATATAGTTTTTATTTGATATCTTATAACTTATGTTACATTTTCTTTTTACATTAGTATTGTGGTTAAATTCAATGTATTTTAAATTGTATATTCATACGTTTAATTTGTTTTAACTAAATTTTGTTATATTTGAATTTTTATTAATGGTATTTAATTTAATTTGTTTTTGAATGATTTCTTTATTAATGTTGTTTAGTTTAATTTAATTTTTCAAATGATTTTCAAATTTTAATATTTAATATGTTATTTAAGTTCTGCACTATGTTTATTAATGGTACAATGATGTATGATATATTTTTTAATTAAAATAACATAATGTATAAAGGAAAATGTTTGAATTTATATAATAGAAAGTGATAATGTTCTTAAATTTAAATATTTATGATAAAATTAAATTGTAATGTAAATATTCTTTAAGAATGCTTTTGAATATATATTTTATTAACATTTTCAACTACAACATCTTTAAATATAAACTTTTAAGAATCTACATTGTGTTAGACTAGGCAAGACTTAGCTAGAGTGGGCTAGGATAGACTAAATTAGACTAGGCTACACAAGGATAGATTAAGTTTAAGCTAGGGTAGGGTGGGCTAGACAAAAATGGGATAGGCTACTCTATAATGGACTAGTGTAAGTTAGAGTAGGCTAGGCTAGGCGAATATAGAGGTGAATAAGGTAAGTTAGGGTATCCTAGCATGGGCTACTAAAGAAGAGGCTAGGCTAAGCTAGGCAAGGCTAGGTTAGGCAAGTCTAGGTTAGGCAAGGCTAGGGTAGGTTAGGCTAGGTTAGGCTAGGCTAGGCTAGGAAATGTTAGGCTAGGTTAGGTTAGGTAAGGTTAGGTTTGGCTACATTAGGCTAGGTTAGGTTAGGTTATGCTAGGCTAGGGTAGGCTAGGTTAGGTTAGCTTCGACTAGGTTGGGCTAGGGTATGCTAGAGTAGACTAGAGTAGTGTAGGTTAGTTTAGGTAGCTAGGTTAGTCTAGGCTAGAGAAGGTTAGGCTAGATAAAGCTAGGTTAGGCTAGAGTAGGCTAGGCTAGGCTAGAGTAAGCTAGGGTAGGCTAGAGTAGTCTAGGCTATGCTAGGCTAGAATAGGCTAGGAAGGAGTAGGTTAGGCTATGGTAGGCTATGCTAGAGTAGGCTAGGCTAGGCTTGACTAGGTCGAAGTACGCTAGAGTAGGGTAGGGTATAGTAGTTTAGAGTGGGCTAGGATAGGCTAGGCTAGGCTAGGCTAGGTTAATATAGGCTAGAATAAGTCACGCTTACGCTAGGCTAGAGAAGGCTTGAGTATGTTAGGCTAGAGTAAGTTAGGCTACGCTAGAGTAGGCCACGCTAGTTTAGGCTAGGCTACAGTAAGTGAGGTTAGGTTAGGCTAGGCTAGAGTAGTTTAGGGTGGGTTAGGCTAAGTTAGGCTAGGTTAGGTTACGCTAGAGTAGGTTAGGCTAGACGAGGCTAGAGTAGGATAGGCTACTCTAGAATAGGCTAGGGTAGGCTAGCTTAAGCTAGGCTAGAGTAGGTTAGGCTAAGTTAGGTTAGGCTAGAGTAGTTGAGGCTAGAGTAGAGTAGGGTAGGTTAAGCTAGTTTAGGCTAGGTTAGGATAGGCTAGAGTAGGTTAGTCTAGTGTGGGCTAGGGTAGGCTAGAGTAAGTTAGGCTAGAGTAGGGTAGGTTAGGCTATAGTAGGCTAGGTTAGACTAGGTTATGCTAGAGTAGGCGAAGGCTAGAGGAGGATAGGCTAGGCTAGATTAGGCTAGACCACACTAGAGTAGGTTAGGCTAAGCAAGAGTAGGCTAGCGTAAGTTAGATTAAGATAGCCAAGGTAGGTTAGGCTAGGCTAGGCTACGTTAGGCTACATTGGCCTAGGTTAGGCAATGCTAGGTTAGAAAAGGTTAGGTTAGGCTAGGCTAGGCTAGGCTATGCTAGGTTATGCTAGGCTAGGCTAGGTTAGTCAAGGCTATGTTAGGCTAGGTTAGGCAAGGCTAGGCTAGGGAAGGTTAGATTAGGAAAGGCTAGGTTGGGCTACAGGCTAGGCTAGGCAAGGTTTTTCTAGTCTAGGTTAGGATAGGTTCGGCTAGGTTAGGCTAGGTTACGTTAGACTAGGTTAGATTAGGTTAGGTTAGGCTAGGTTAGGTTAGGCTAGCCTAGTCTAGGTTAGCCTAGGTTATGTTAGGTTAACTTAGCTTACCTTAGGTTAGGCTAGGTTAATCTAGGCTAGGTTAGGCTAGAGTAGGCTCGAGTAGGTTGGGCTATGATATAGTAGGGTAGGTTAGTTTAGGTTAGTCCAAGCTAGAATAAGTTAGGTTAGGCTAGGTTACGCTAGGTTAGGGTAGGCAAGAGAAGCTTAGGCTAGAGTAGGCTAGGAAAGGATAGTTTAGGTTAGAGTAGGCTAGGCTAGAGTAGGTTAGGGTAGGCTGTAGTAGTCTAGGCTAGGCTATGCTAGAGTAGACTAGGCTAGAGTAAGCTAGGCTAGGTTAGGCTAGCCTAGAGTAGGGGCTACACTAGGCCCGCCTATGTTAGAGTAGGGTCTACGCTAGGTAAATCTAGGTTAGGCTAGAGTAGTTGAGGCTAGAGTAGAGTAGGGTAGGTTAGGCCAGTTTAGGCTAGGTTAGGCTAGGCTAGAGTAGGCTAGGGTAAGCTAGAGTAGGGTAGGCGAGAGTAGGGTAGGTTAGGCTATAGTAAGCTAGGATAGAGTAGGTTAGGCTAGAGTAGGCTAGACTAGAGGAGGCTTGGCTAGGCTAGGTTAGGCTAAAGTAGGCTAGAGTAGGTTAGGCTAGGAAAGAGTAGGCTAGGGTAGCTTAGGTTAGGCTAGGCTAGGGTAGGTTAGGCTAGGCTATGTTAGGAAAGGCTAGGTTAGGCTAGGTTAGGAAAGAATAGGTTAGGAAAGGTTACGTTAGGTTAGGCGAGGTTAGGCAAGGCTATTTTAGGCTAGGTCAGGCAAGGATAGGCTATACAAGATTAGGTTATGTTAAGCTAGGTTAGGCTAGGCTAGGTGAGGTTAGTCTAGTCTAGGTTAGGCTATATTAAGCTAGGCTAGGCAAGGTTAGACTTGTCTAGGTTAGGCTAGGTTAGGTTAGGTTACGTTAGGTTAGACTTGGCTAGGCTAGCTTAGGTTCGGCTAGGTTAGGTTAGGCTAGCTACTCTAGGTTAGGCTAGGTTATGTTAAGTTAACTTAGCTTAAGATAGCCTAGGATAAAGTAAGCTAGGTTAGGCTAGAGTAGACTTGAGTAGGCTAGGATATGATACAATAGGGTAGGTTAGTTTAGGTTAAGCTAGGTTATTCCATGTTAGAATAGGTTAGGATAGGCTAGGTTAGGGTAGGAGAGAGTAGGTTAGGCTCGAGTAGGCTAGGCTACGTAAAGTTAGGTTAGAGTAGTCTAGGCTAGAGTAGGCTAGGGTAGGCAAGAGTAGTGTAGGCTAGGCTAGGCTAGAGTAGGTTAGGGCATAATAGGCTAGAGTGTGTTAGGCTAGACTAGGCTAGAATAAGATATGCTAGAGTAGGATAAGCTAGGATAGAGTAGGCTAGGCTTCACTAGGATAGAGTAAGCTAGAGTAGTCTATGCTAGTGTAGGCTATAGTAGGTTAGAGTATTCTAGGATAGAGTAGGCTAACCTAGGGGCTAGGCTAGGCTAGAGTGGGCTAGAGTAGGCTAGGCTATGTTAGGTTAGGCTAGAGTAGGCTAGGCTAGAGTAGTCTAGGTTAGGTTGAGCTTTGCTAGGGTAGCGTAGGAAAGGCTAGGTTAAGCTAGGCTATAGTAGGTTAGGCTAGGCTAGGCCATAGTAGGTAGGGTCTAGCTTAGGCTAAGTTAGAGTAGGCTTGGCTAGACTAGGCTAGACTAGGCTAGGCTAGTGTAGGCTAAGTCAAAGTAGGTTAGGCTAGCTAAGGGTGGGCTAGAGTCAGCTAGGCTAGGCTTGAGTAGTCTAGGTTAGGCTAGAGTAGACTAGGCTAGAGTAGGCTAGGCTAGGCTAGGCTAAAGTAGGCTAGACTAGGCTAAAGTAGGTTAGGTTAGACTAGACTAGGCTAGGCTAGGCTAGGCTAGGCTATGCTAGGCAAGGCTAGGAAATGCTAGGAAAGGCTAGAGTAGGGTAGGGTAGGCTAGGTTTGGCTGGGTTAGAGTAGGCAAGAGTAGGTTAGGCAAGATTAGGTTAGGCTAGGTTAGGCTAGAGTAGGATAGGCTAGAGTAGGTTAGGCTATGTTAGAGTAGGCTAGGCTAAGACAGTTTAGTCTTGGCTAGAGTAGGTAAGGCTAGGTTAGGCTAGAATAGGTTAGGCTAAGATAGGCTAGGATAGAATAGTTTAGGCTAGAGTAAATTAGAATAGGTTAGGCTAGGTTAGGGTAGGTTAGGTTAGGGTAGAGTAGGCTAGAGTAAGCTAGGGTATAGTGGGTTAGGTAATGCTTGAGTATGCTAGACTAGGCTAGTTTAGTTTAGGATAGAGTAGGTTAGGCTAGGATAGAGTGGGTTAGGCTAGGTTAGGCTAGGCTAGAGTATGTTAGGTTAGTTTAGATTAGGCTAGGTTAGTATAGGCTAGACTAGGTTACCCTGGGGTATAATAGGCTAGGGTATAATAGGGTAGAGTGGGCTAGGGTAGGCTAGAGTAAGCCAAAGTAGGCTAGGCTAGAGTAGGATAAGCTAGGATAGAGTAGGCTAGGCTTGGCTAGGCTATATTAAGGTAGAGTCGGCTATGCTACAAAGGCCAGAGTAGCTTGGAGTAGGCAAGACTAGGGTAGAGTGGGCTACAGTAGGCAAGACTATGTTAGGCTACACTAGAGTAGGATAAGCTAATGTAGGGTAGGCTAGAGTACACTAGGCTAATATAGGCTTGGCTAAGGTAGGGTAGGCAAGGTTAGGTTAAGCTAGGCTAGATTTGGTAAGGCTATGCTGGATTAGGCTAGGCTAGGCCGTAGTAGGCTAGGCTAGGCTAGTGTAGGCTAGGTCAGAGTAGGCTAGGCTAAGCTAGAGTAGTTTAGTCTAGGCTAGAGTAGACTAGGCTAGACTAGGCTAGGCTAGACTAGGTGATGCTAAAGTAGGCTAGGCTGAACTAGAGTAGCCTGGGGTAGACTAGACTAGGCTAGGCTAGTCTAGGCAATTCTAGGCAAGGGTAGAGTAGGGTAGGGTAGGCCAGGTTAGACTATGTTAGGCTAAGTCTAGAATAGGGTAAGGTAGCCTAGGTTAGACTAGGTTATGCTAGGAAAGAGTAGGTTAGTCTAGATTAGGTTATGCTAGGTTAGTTTAAGCTAAGGAGGGCTAGACAAAAATAGGATAGGCTACTCCATAGTAGGCTAGGCTAAGCTAGAGTAGGCTTGGCTAGACTAATATAGAGTAGACTAAGGTAGGTTAGAGTATCCTAGGATGGGCTACTAAAGACTAGGCTAGGTTGGGCAAGCCAAGGCTAGGTTAGGCAAGGTTAGGTGAGGTTAGATAAGGCTACACTAGGAAAGGTTAGGCTGGGTTAGGTAAGGTTGGGTTTGGATAGGTTAGGCTAAGATAGGGTAGGCTAGGTTAGGTTAGGTTAGGCTATGTTGGTCTAGGCTAGCTTAGGTTAGGTTAGGCTAACTCAGGTTAGGTTAGGTTGAGCTAGGCTAGGCTAGGCTAGAGTAGGCTAAGGTAGGCTATAATTGGCTAGAGTAGGCTAAGGTAGGCTATAATTGGCTAGAGTATGGTAGGTTAGTTTAGGTAGCTAGGTTAGTCTAGGGTAGAGTAAGTTAGGCTAGGTCAAGCCACACTAGAGTAGGTTAGGCTAGGCTAGCATAAGCTAGGGTAAGGTAGAGTAGTCTAGGCTAGGGTAGGCTAGAGTAGGCTAGTTTGGAGTAATATAGGCTAGGTTTGGCTAGGAAAGAGTAGGTTAGGCTAGGCTAGGCTCGACTAGGTTAGAGTATGCTAGAGTAGGATAGATTATAGTAGTCTAGAGTGGGCTAGGCTAGGCTAGAGTAGGCTAGGCTAGGGTGGGATAGGCTAGGCTAGGCTAGGATAGACTAGCATAAACAAGGCTAGGCTAGTCTAGGGTATGTTAAACTAGGCTAGAATAGGTTAGGCTAGGCTAGGCTACAGTAGTCTAGCGTGGACTAGAGTAGGCTAGGCTAGGGTTGGTTATGCTACACTACAGTAGGCTAGGCTAGTTTAGGCTATGCTAGAGTAGGTGAGGCTAAGTTAGGTTAGGCTAGAGTAGTTTAGTGTGGGTTAGGATAGATTAGGTTAGGCTAGAGTAGTTTAGGCTAGGTTAGGTTAGGCTAGAGTAGATTAGGCTAGAGGAGGCTAGACTAGGCTAGTCTATAGTAGGTTAGGCTATGACAGAATAAGCTAGGGTAGGCTAGTTTAGGCTAGGCTAGAGTAGGTTAGGCTAGGTTAGGCTAAGTTAGGCTAGGCTAGAGTAGAGTAGGGTAGGTTAGGCTAGTTTATGTAGTTAGAGGAGGTTATAAAATAAGAAAGGAAATGCAACTGAGTACAAACACACAAGTAAAACTCATGATTTACTTGGTAAAACTCTGACAGAGTGTTAAGGAAACATCCACGGGGCAAGGGATTGGAATCTCTATTAAATCAATAAATGATTCTTTGTTACAATAGTTCGCACGTTCATCTGTTTTATATATGATCCTCCTCAGTTACAAAAATACTAAATTGGTATGAAAATAACTTGTCAATAACTAATATAGTTTACCCAAATTTACATTAATTAGTTGTTAATTACCAACAAAGTCCACCTTGACAATAATTTTCCTAATCCCTTGCCCATGCCCATTCATCATCTCTTCTACAAGCCAAGAGAAGCTAAAAACCATCACAGCTTCTCTGCTGTAATTGGATTTGTGAATATGTCTACACAATTATCTCGTGTATGGACCTTTTGAAGAGCTACTTTTCTTCTATCGATCACATGTATCAAAACTGATACATTACATCAATGTGCTTATTTCTATTGTGATAAGTAGGATTTGTAGCCAAGTGAATAGCACTCTTACTGTCACAAAATACATTCACTTTCTCCTTCGTCCTTCCAATCTCATCAAGTAGACCCTTTAACTAGATTGCTTCTTTACTAGCATCTGAGGTAGCTATATATTCTGATTCGGTAGTGGAAAACACAAATGTTTCTTGAACTTTGACATCCAACTAATTAATCCACCTTTAAAAGTAAAGATATAACCTATAGTAGATCTTATTTTTTCCAAATCACTTGCGTAAGCATCATCTACATATCCGCAGATTGATCCTTCACTATCATTAAGGATAATGCAATGCTCATTTGTGCCTCTTAGATATCAAACCACCCATTTCACTGCTCGCCAACATTCTTCACCTGGATTTTCCATGAACATGCTGACAACTCCAACTGCATGTGAAATGTCTGGTATTTTGGATACCATCACATACATTAAGTTGCCTACAACATTTGCATATGGTACATGAGACATATACTACTTTTTATCATTAGTTCTAGGACTCAAAACCAAAGAAGTATTGAAATGGGAACCTAATGGAACATAAATAGGTTTCAAATTATTCATACAGAACTTTTCAAGTAATTTTTCCACATACTTCTGTTGTGATAACCAAAGATTACCATTTTTCATGTCTCTGTGTATCTCCATGCCCAAGGTGTGTTTTGCTACTCCAAGCTCCTTCATATCAAACATCCTAGAGAGTTGAGAATATAACATGTTGATCACTTACTAGGGTTTGGCGTTGATGGTGTAGGGTTTGGGGTTTGGAGTTTAGGGTTTAGGGTTTAGTGTAGAGTATTTAAGGTTTATAAAATTCTTAGGGTTTAGGGTTTTGGGTTTAGGTTTTAGGGTTTAAGGTTCAGGTTTTAAGTTTTATAACACTTTAGTAAATGCTTTTAATAAACACTTAAAGAAAAGTTACAAAACACTTTTCAAAGTGTTATAAAATGATTAGGGTATAGGATTTAGGCTATAGGGTTTAGGGTTTATAACACTTTAGTAAATTCTTTTAATAAACACTTATAAAAATTACAAAAGCATTTTTAAAATGCTATAAAATGTTGACGGTTTAGGGTATGGGTTTTAGGGTTAGGGGTTTATGGTTTATAGTTTAGGGTTTATGGTTAATAGTAGTTTAGTAAACATTTTTAGTAATCACTTAAATAAAAGTTACAAAACATTTTTAAAGTTGGTATAAAATATCTAGGGTTTGGGATCTAGGGTTTACGGTTAAGCATTTTCGGTTTAGGCCTTAGGGATTAGGGTTTACAGTTTAGGGTTTATCACCATAAAATGCTTAGGGTTTAAGTTTTAAGATTTTCGATTTTGGGTTTAGGGTTCATGGTTTTGAGTTTATAACACAGTAATTTTTTTAATAAACAATTAAATAAAAGTTACAAAACAGTTTTTAAAATGTTATAAAATGCTTAGGGTTTAGTGTTTAGGATTTGGGGTTTATGGTTTAGGGTTTGGGGTTTGAGGTTTTGGGTTAACAGTTTAGGGTTTTCAGTTTAGGGTGTATGGATGAACCACCCCACCTTAAGGGGGTATGTGCTGCTACATATTACACATAATTCATTCATCCCATTGATCCTCGAGGAGTTATAAAGAAAAATAAATAAAAGGAAACATTTTTATGAAGAAGGGTGGAAAAACAAAGGTTGGGGTATCTCATGTGCCACAATTTTCTCCCTCTTGCACTCACATACCCAAGTGTGGTCTTCCCTTATTATAGATACTTCTAAAATTATTACGGTTTATGGTTTAGGGATTAGGATTTGGGGTTTAGGGTTTATGATTTAGGGTTTACAACATTTTAGTAAATTCTTTTAATAAGCACTTAAATAAAAGTTACAAATAGTTTTTAAAATGTTATAAAATTCTTAGGCTTTAGCGTTTAGGGATTAGGGTTTATAACACTTTAGTAAATGTTTTTAATATACACTTAAGTACAAGCTACAAAACACTCTTTAAAATGTTATAAATTAATTATGGTTTAAGTTTTAGGGATTGGGGTTTAAATTTTATAACACTTTAGTAAATTCCTTTAATAAACACGTAAGAAAAGTTACAAAATAATTTTTAAAATGTTATGAAATGCTTAGGGTTTAGGTTTTAGGGTATAAGGTATAGGATTTAGGGTTTGTGGTTTACGGTTTAGGGTTTATAACACTTTAGTAAATTGTTTTAATAAACACATAAATAAAAGTTATAAAATGCTTTTTGAAATGTTATAAAAGGTTTCAGTTTAGTGTTTAATGGTAGGTTTTTCAGTTTAGGGTTTATAGTTTAAGGTTTAGTTTTGATGGTTTAGGGTTTATAACACCTTAGTGAATTATTTTCATAAAAGCTTGAGTAAAAGTTACAAAACTCTTTTTAGAATGCTATAAAATCCTTAGGGTTTAGGGTTTATAAGACTTTAGTAAATTCTTATAATAAACACTTAAATAAGATTTAAGAAACACTTTTTAAAATGTTATAAATTGCTTATGGTTTAGGGTTAAGAGTCTAGGGATTATAAGACTTTAGTAAATAGTCTTAATAAACACTTAAATAAAAGTTGGAATTTTTTTAAGATGCTATAAATGCTTACGATTCAGGGTTTAGAGTTTATGGTTTAGGGTCTGGTGTTTAGAGTTTAAAGTTTAGGGTTTAGGGTTTTAAGTTTAGAGTTTAGGGTTTGGGGTTTAGGGTTTCTGGTCTAGAGTTTAGGGTTGAGGGTTTATAACACTTTAGTAAATTCTTTTAATAAGCACTTAAATAAAAATTAAAAACACCTTCTAAAATGTTATAAAATGCTTAGGGTTTAGGGTTTAATGTTCATGGTATGGGGTTTAGGTTTTAAGAGTTATGGTTTATCGTAATTGATTTAGGGTTTATGGTTTGGGGTTTAGAGGTCAGGGTTTATGGTTTATAAGACTTTAGTAAATGATTTTAAGAAACACTTAAATAAAAGTTTCAAAATACTTTCTAAAATGTTATAAAATGGTTAGAGTTTAGGGTTTAGGGTTTGGGATTTAGGGTATAGGGTTTAGGGTTTAAGGTTTGGAGTTTTAGGTTTAGATTTAGGGTTTAATGTTTAGGATCTACAAAATTTTGGTAAATGAGTTTAATAAACACTTAAGTAAAAGTTACAAAACAATTTTTAAAATGTTACAAAATTGTTAGGGTTTAGGGTTTAGGGTTTGGGGTTTGGGGTTTAGGGTTTAGGGTTTAGGTTTTGGGGTTTACGGTTTATGTTTTTGTTTTTAGGGTTTATGGTTTTCTGTTTAGGGTTTAGGGTTTATAACACTTTAGTAAATTCTTTTAATAAAAACATCAATAAAAGTTACAAAATTCTTCTTAAACTATTATAAAATTTGTAGGTTTGATGGTTTAGTGGTTAGGTATTGGGGTTTAGGGTTTAGGGTTTAGGGTTTAGGTTTTGGGGTTTAGGTTTTAGGGTGTACAGTTTAAGGTTTATAACATTTTAGTAAAATATTTTAATAGACACTTAAATAAAATTTAGAAAACACTTTTAAAAATGTTATAAAATGCCTACTGTTTAGGGTTTAGTTTATAGGGTTTAGGGTTTAAGGTTTAGAGTCTAGGGTTTAGTGTTTAGGGTTTAGGGTTTGGGGTTTGGGGTTTATGGTTTGGTGTTTGGGGTTTAGGGTTTAGGGTTTATGGTTTATAAACTTTATTAAGTGCTTTTAATAAACACTTAAAAAAGGTTACAAACACTTTTTAAAATGTGTACAAATGATTAGGTTTTAGGGTTTGGGGTTTAGGGTTTAGGTTTTATAACACCTTAGTAAATTATTTTAATAAACACTTAAAGAAAAGTTACAAAATTATTTTTAATAGATCATAAAATGGTTATTTTAGGGTTTAGGGTTTGGGGTTTGAGGTTTAGGGTTTAGCTTTTAGGGTTTAAGGTTTAGGGTTTAGGGTTTAGGGTTTATAACATTTTAGTAAATTATTTTAATAAACACTTAAATAAAAATTACAAAATTCTTGTTAAATTTTTATATAATTCTTAGGGTTTATTGTTTAGGGTTATAACACTTTATTAAATGCTTTTAATAAACACTTAAAAAAGTTACAAAAATGTATTTTAAAATATTATAAAATTATTAGAGTTTACGGATATGGTTTATGGTTTGGGTTTGGGATTTATAACAGTTTTATAAATTATTTTAATAAGAACATAAAAAAAATATACAAAACACTTGTTAAAATGTTATGAAATGCTTAGGATTTAGGGTTTAGGATTTAAAATTCTATAAAATGCTCATGTTAAGGGTTTATGGTTTATAACACCTTAGTAAATGATTTTAATAAACACTTAAAAAAAAGTAAGAAAACACTTGTGAAAATGTTATAAGATACTTAGGGTTTAGAGTTTAGACTCTAGGGTTTATGGTTTTGGGTTTAAAATGTTATAAAATGCTTATAGTTTAGGATTTAGGTCTAGGGATTAAATGTTTATAAAATGGTTTTTGAAAACACTTAAAAAATTTACAAAATGCTTTTTAAAATGTTATAAAATGCATAATGTTTAGGTTTTATGGTTTATGGTTTAGGGTTTATGTCTTATAACACTTGAATAAATTATTTTAATAAACACTTAAAAAATGGTTACAAAACACTTTTTAAAATGTTATAAAATGCTCAGGGTTTAGGGTTTAAAATGTTATAAAATGCTTAATGTTTAGAGTTTATGGTTTGGGATTTATAAACCTTCAGTAAATCCTTTTAATAAATAGTTAGAAAAAAGTTACAAAACAGTTACTTAAAAGTTATAAAAATTTTAGGGTTTAGGTTTCAGTGACACTTTAGTAAGTTCTTTATTAAACTTTTAAGAAACGTTACAAAACTCTTGTTAAAAATTTATAAAATTCTTAGTGTGTAGGATTTATGGTTTAGGGTTTTAATATGTTACAAATTCTTGATAAATTGTAATAAAATGCTTAGGGTTTAGGGTTTATAACAATTTAGTAAATTCTTTAAATAAACACTTAAAAAGGTTACAAACATTTGTTAAAATATTATAAAATACTTAGCATTTAGAGTTTGGTGTTTAAAATGTTATAAAGTGCTTATTGTTTAGGGTTTAGGGTTTAGGCCTAAGGGTGTTGGGTATTAGGGTTTAGGTCTTATGGTTTTGATAAATGCTTTTATAATAAATTCTATTTAATAAACACTATAAAAAAAAGTTAAAAACACAATTTTTAAGTATTTAAACGAGATTTTTGGGGGTTTTTAGGGTTTAGGGTGTTTTTAGGGTTTATGGCTTTTTAGGGTTTAGGGTTGGTGGTTTAAGGTTAAGGGTTCAGGGATTAGGGGTTTAGGGTTTATAGAAATTTAGTAAATGGTTTTAGTAAACACTTAAATAAAAGTTACAAAACACTTTTTAAAATGTTATAAAATCCTTAGGTTTTAGGGTTTGGGGTTTAGGGCTTAGCGTTTGGGTATTAGGTTTTGTAGTTTAGGGTTTAGAATTTGTAAGACCTTAGTAAATGCTTTCAAGCTTTAGTATTTAGGGTTTAGGGTTTATAAGACCTTAGTAAATGATTTTAGGGCTTATTCTTTAGGCTTTAAGAATACGGATATAGGATTTGGGGTTTGGAATTTAGGGTTTAGGTTTTATAACACTTTAGTAAATTATTTTAATAAAAACTCAAATAAAAGTTACTAAGCGATTTCTAAAATGTTATAAAATTCTCAGTGTTTTGTGTTTATTGTTTGGGGTTTACAGTTTGGGATTTAGTGTTTTGAGTTGAGGGTTTAGGTTTTTGGGTTTATGGTTTAGGGTTTATGGTTTATGATTTATAACACTAAAGTTACAAAACACTTTAAAATATTAGAAAAAAAGTTAGCATTTAGGGTTTAGGGTTTATGGTTTATGGTTTGGGGTTTAGCCTTTATAACACTTTAGTAAATTCTTTTAATAAACACTTACATAAAAGTTTGAAATTCTTCTTAAAATGTTATAAAATGATTAGGGTTTAGGTTTTAGAGTTTGGTGGTTTAGGGTTTCGGGTTTAAGGTTTAAGTTTTATAACACTTTAGTAAATGCTTTTTATAAAAACTTAAATAAAACTTACAGAACGATTTTTAAAATGTTATAAAATGATTAAGGTTTAGGGTATAGGGTATAGGGTTTAGGGTTTAGGGTTCTTGTTTTAGGATTTAGGGTTTATAAGGATTTAGTAAATTCTTTTAACAAAATCTTAAATAAAAGTTGAAAAACTCTTTTTAAAATGTTATGAAATGCTTAGGGTTTAGGGTGTGGGGTTTAGAGTTTAAGGTTTACGGTTTATAAGGGTTCAATAAATGATTTTAATAAGTACTTAAATAAAATTTACAAAACAATTTTTAAAATGTATAAAATGCATGGACTTTAGGATTTAAGGTTTAGGGTTTATGGTTTCACATTTGCGGTTTAGATTTAAGGGTTTAGTGTTTAGGGTTTATAATGCTTTAGTAAATTATTTTGATAAACACTGTAATAAAAGTTATAAAATGCTTTTTAAAATGTTATTAAATGATTTTGGTTTAGGGTTTAGAATTTAGGGTTTGGGGTTTAGGGTTTAGGGTGGTTTAGCATTTAGGTTTTATGGTTTATAAGACTTTAGTAAATGGTTTTAGTCAATGCTTAAATAAAAGTTACAAAAATATTTTTAAAATTATATAAAATGCTTAGGGTTTAGTGTTTAGGGCTTGGCCTTTGCGATTTAGGTTTTAAGGTTTATAATAACCTAGTACATGCTTTTAATAAAGACATAAATAAAAGTTCAAAAATTATTTTTTAACTGTTATAAAATGCTTAGGGTTTCGAGTTTAGGGTTTAGGTTTTAGGGATTATAACACTTTGATAAATTCTTTTAATAAACACGTAAATAAAAGTTACAAAATGGTTTCCCCCAATGAGGGTGACGAAGTGGAAGAGTACAAAGATAAGGATAGATCAGCAAAGAGGAGAGATAGGATGACTGCCTACTATCCTCAATCTGGAATAGCTAGATGTGGTGATGTCCTACATGACGACAACAACATCAAGGGAGCGAAGTGACATGATTATGAGGAGTGAGGTTGGCAACAATGGCGGTGATAGTATGATGGGACATAGGGCAGGTGGGAAGGGATACATGAGTGTTGTAAGAATAGGTAGAGAGCATAGAATGTAGAAAAGGGAATTCGAGAGCAGGGCAGTGCAAGTGTTGGGCACTTCTATGGATGAACACAACTCTGGGTATGTTTCTTCTTGCTTACTTCTTGCATTTCTCTCTAAGAAGAATAGTATGTTGAAGGAGTGAGGTAAGCTTGGGTACGTTGGGAAGGGGCTAAGACAGGGAAGGCCTAAGGAGAGAGATGAGAGTATGAGAGATAGCCGAGATAAACTAATTAATAGTTGCTAGAGCATAGCCGTATCTAGGGAGTGTAATCTCAGTATAAAGGGTCGGCCCTAGGAAACTATGGAAGAGAATTTTAGGAAGGATTGGATGGTAGAAACCTCAGCCGCCTCCCTTACTCCAGGATGAGAGAGAGCAACGGCTCTCTAGAGAGAGAGGAAGTGCTTTAATAGGGTTGGGATGCTTATAGAAAAGGAAACGTTGGAAGACATGAAGTATGAAGATCTCCAAATGCTAATGTTTTATGTTGATAATTGTAAGTAGGAGTCTGAAAATGAAGAGATGGCTCGCTTGGGCAGAGGGAGGAGCTGTGGGGGTAGAGGGTGCTAGAGCCAGTCAATTAGAAAAGAACCTACCACTTTGCAGACTACAGAGGCGAGAAGAGGTAGGAAATCGATTAAGGTGGTGGTCAAGGAGGCAGCTTGAGCATACAAGGAAGGAATGGATGCTGAAATTCGCTAGTTGATCCAGGAGATGGAGGACAACATCATGGAATAAGACTCTAAGCCGAAAATGGAAGAATGGGGGGACATACTCCTTGACCCATGGCGTAGCAGGGGCAAGGTGATGCTATTTCAACAAACCTTGCACATATACTCGGTCATGAAGCACTTGTTGGCCAGAGATCTGGAACAGGTGGTGGGGGAGATGGCGAAAATAACCCAAGGCATGCCCAACCTCAAAAAGGACATGAAGAATCTACAAATTATGATGTTTATGTAGGATAGTAATCCGGATGAGATCCAGCAGGGAATGATGAAGCTGTCTCTAGCGTCGGGTGACTCTACTGCTACACCAGCTATCATGGATTCAGAAAAAGATGATAGAAAGGAACAATATTTTATCTTCCGGTTTTTACTGGTCTTTTTAGCAGATAGCTTTTACTTTTTTTGCCTTTATAAAACAGGTCAGACCTTAAATAGTGTATCTAGATGTGAAGTGTATTTAGCTTGTGTTGAGATACTTATTAAATTTTTCTACTAGATGGCTTATAAGAGACTAAGGTGGCCAACAGACTTGGTTTCCCATGTCGGCAAGTTCAGGCCACGAATATTTTTCATATGGAACAACTTGCGTCTATAAATAGAAAAAGAAGGAACTAGCGTAGCTTACGAAAAAAAAGTTACAAAATGGTTTTTAAAATGTTATAAAATGCTTAGGATCTAGGGTTTAGGCATTAGGGTTTAGGGTTTCAGGTTTAAGTTTTAGAGTTTAGGGTTTAGGGTTTATAACGCTTGAGCAAATTCTTTTAATAAACACTTAAATAAAAGTTACGAGCTGCTTTTTAAAATGTTACAAAATGATTAGTGTTTATGGTTTAGAGTTAAGGGTTTGAGGTTTATGGTTTGGGGTTTAAGGTTTAGGGTTTAGGTTTTATAACACTTTTGTAAAAGCTTTTAATAAACACTTAAATAAAATTTACAAAATGCTTTTTAAAATGTTATAAAATGCTTAGCATTTACGGTTTAGGGTTTGGGGTTTAGGGTGTAGGGTTTAGGGTGGAGTTTAAGTTTTATAAAATGCTTAGGGTTTAGGGTTTTGTGGTTTAGGGTTTAGGGTTTAAGGTTTAGGTTTTAAGGTTTATAACACTTTAGTAAATACTTTTAATAAGCACTTAAATAAAAGTTACAAAACACATTTTAAAATTTTATAAAATGATTAGGGTAAAGGGTTTTGGCCATAGGGTTTAGGGTTTAGGGTTTTAGGTTTAGGGATTATAACACTTTAGTAAATGCTTTTAATAAACATTTAAATAAAATTTACATAACCACTTTTTTAAATATTATTAAAATACTTAGGGTTTAGGGTTTACCATTTGGAGTTTAGGGTTAGGGGTTTATGGTTTAGAGTTTAAGGTTTAGGGTTGATAGCACTTTGGTAAATTATTTTAGTTAAAAATTAAATAAAAGTTACAATATATTTTTAAAATCGTTATAAAATTCTTAGTGTTTAGGGTTTAGGGTTTAGTATTTAGGGTTTGGGATTTAGGGTTTAGGGTTTAGGGTTAAGCATTTGTGGTTTAGGCTTTAGGGATTACGGTTTACTGTTTTTATAACACTTAGTAAAATGCTTAGGGTTTAAGTTTTAAGATTTTCGGTTTAGGGTTTAGGGTTCATGGTTTCGAGTTTATAGCACGTTAGTAATTATTTTAATAAACACTTAAATAAAAGTTAAAAAACACTTTTTATAATGTTTTAAAATTCTTAGGGATTAGTGTTTAGGGTTTGGGGTTTAGGGTTTATGGTTTAGGCTTTCGGATTTAGGGTTAAGGGTTTACGGTTTACGGTTTAGGGTGTAGGGATGAACCACCCCACCTTAAGTGGGTATCTTTTGCTACATATTACACATAATGTGTTATGAACCAGCTCAAAAAAAGATAGAATGGATAGATCAATGCCTTAGAATTCGTCCTCTTCAAGGGAGCAACCTCCTTTACATTACATAAATGAATAATTTTTAGATGATTCAAATGACAAAACCTCGTTTCTATATATAGGAGTCTAAGGAGTCACAATATAATCCAGCCAACCTAACAATAATAATATAAAGCCACCAGAATAACAATAGAGGGATTCTATGGGGCACAACAATAACAATATGGGTAAACCTATGATAAAATCCATTGAAACCTCCTCCCAACATTGGCTTGGAGTGGATAAAGGTTTTAATAGACCCAGTGTCTTAATTGTTTCAACTTTATTTTGTTGCAAAACCGAACATCCTGCCACAAACTTTTGAATATTAGATTTAAGGCCATCCCAAAAAAACTCCTTCTTAACCATGTGGTAATTTTTTAAAAATCTTGAGTTCCCTCCTAAGGGAGAAGTGTGCAATTCCATAAGAATCTTTTGTTTTAGTTGGGAATTCTTATAGAGGTATAAGAGATCTTTGTACCATAATGAATCATTTTTCCAGCTAAATATATCAAATGTACTGGAATCTTATTGTAACTTTCGAATAAGTGCCCACACTTCTTCATCATTCTTCCATTCTTCCCTTCCTTCGTTTATCCAATCCAGTTGGGTAATAGAAATGGTGCACAAAAATGCTTCCACATCCTCATCCTCTCTTGAGAGTGCATCTGCCACCACATTTTGCTTCCCTTTTTTATAGATGATTTCAAAGTAATAACGCAACATCTTTGTGACCCACTTTTGTTGCTCTTCAGAGGATAATATTTGTTCTAAAAAGTGTTTAAGGCTATCACGATCTGTTTTTACCTTGAAGTGTCTTCCCATTAGGTAGGGTCGCCATTTCTTAAGTGCGTGGAGTATTGCTAACATTTACTTCTCCTAAATAGCTTTGTGTAAAAACTGTCCCTTGATTGGATGACTTTCAAAAGCAATGGGTCTTTCATCTTACCTTAAAATAGCACCAATTCCATTTTCTAAAGCATCACATTCCACAATAAAAGTTTTTGTGAAGTTTGGTGTAGCTAAGACTGGTGCTTGACACATTGCCTCTTCAAGATGTTTGAAGGCCTTTGATGCTTCTGGAGTCCATGAAAATGCATCTTTCTTCAATAATGTTGTTAGAGGTGCTGCTATTCTCCTATAATCCTTAACAAACTTTCGATAATACCCTGTCAACCTGAGAAATCCTCATAGATGTTTTATGGATGCGAGGATTTTCCATTCCTTAATGGCTTTAATTTTGCTAGGGTCTACCTTAACTCCTTCATGAGATATAATATGACCTAGATATTCCACTTGTACTCCAAAGAAGCATTTGGATACTTTTTCATATAATTGTTTCTCCTCCAATAGTTGTAGTACCCTGTTAACATGTTCAACATGATCCTTCCAAGACTTGATGTAGATTAGTATATCATCAAAAAATACTAACACAAATTTTCTAAGGAAGGGTTTAAAAATGGAATTCATCAAACCTTGAAATGTAGAAGGTGCATTGGTAAGGCCAAAAGGCATGACCAAAAATTCATAATGACCCTCATGAGTTCTAAATGTTGCTTTCAGAATGTCTTCAGTCTTCATTCTGATTTGATGATATCCTGAACGAAGATCCAACTTGGTAAAGTAAATTGATCCATGCAATTCATCCAGTAGTTCATCAATGACAGGAATGGGAAACTTATCTTTAATACTAAGCTTCTTGAGCTCCCAATAATTTGGACGCATGCGCCATGATCCATCCTTCTTGTGCACCAATACTACTAGAGCAAAGAAAGAACTTTGACTAGGTTGAATTATACTAGCCTCTAGCATTTTTACAACCATACGTTCAATTTCACTCTTTTGGGCATAGGGATATCTTTACGGCCTGTTGTTTGGAAAAACACTTCCTCGAATAATATGAATAGCATGATCATGATCACGAATAGGTGGGAGGCCTTTGGGAGTCTCAAATCCCTTGGAATGATTTTCCAAGACTTTTC
The DNA here is from genome assembly GCA_000404065.3 of Pinus taeda. Taxonomy (NCBI): domain Eukaryota; kingdom Viridiplantae; phylum Streptophyta; class Pinopsida; order Pinales; family Pinaceae; genus Pinus; species Pinus taeda. The sequence continues at coordinate 26,566 of APFE030007969.1, read as the reverse complement.
AGAGATCTGGAGAAATAGACGATTCCAATGTGGAAACATCTATCGAACATAATTGTGCAATTACACCTCTTTGTTCCTTTTTTAGAAGCTTTGTCATACCGTTAGAGTTCATTACCTTTCTCGATTTCCCTAGAATACCCCTTCATTGAACTTCCTTTACTTCCACAAACAATTTCATGAAAAGTTCTTGAAAATTAAAAGCTATTGTACCCAAGGGTTGTAGCCATTGGACTCCTAGGATAACATCAGCACCTGCCATTGGAATGGAAAGCATTGGGCTCGTCAATACATATTATTCCATGGATAGCTTGATATTATGGCACTTTCCAACGCAATTTATCATTCCTCCATTTGCAACCATCACTTGACACTCTGGTGCTGGACATAGGAAGCAATTCAATTCTTTTGCTATCTTACAATGAATATAATTGTGGGTATTACTGAATCAATCAACACTATTACCTTTTTCTTTTTAATTTTTCCTTCTATCTTGATGGTTTGAGGAGTGGTAATTCTAGCCAATGCATTACAAGATATGGTCGGATTCATTTCTTCTTTATCTAGGCTTTGTTCCTAGAGTATATCCTCTTCTTTTGACCTTTCTTGATCATTTTCTTCTTCCTCTTCACAATCAATGTAGAATAATTTCTTCTCAGCACACTTATGACCTTTAGTGTATTTGCTATCACAATTGTAACAAAGCCCTTTTGCTCTTTTTTCTTCCAATTGTTGTGGTGTCAGCTGTGGAGTACTAAAGAAGGTATGTTTTTGGTAATTATTTGAGCATCTTTTCATTAGAACTTACAAACCTTTTTCATCATGAACTCAGAAAACGATAAGGAATTGTAATAAAACATGTGAGATTAATATGCAAGATGAAAACACTGACAATTGTCATTTCCTTATGTAGAAAGAAGGAAAAACGAGAAGCTGTTGTTCCAAAGGAAATGACAAGGATGGGTTAATCACTGTCCCTTTGATGGGGAACCGTATGCAAACAAGGCAAAGCAAATCAAAGCGAATCAGCCCTGGAAAGGAAGTGGAGATATCGACTCAGTGCAGGAAAGAAAAGAGATGACTGAGGACTAACGGTTCGGCGAATCCCTCAGGATCCTTGATTCTGAGGGATCGATGTTTTATCTATTTCTGCACTTAGATATCTCCGCCTTCATCATTATAAAAGAGGGTAGCACTGTTAGTTCGAGAGGAGAATCTGTTATGTTTTATATAATTTCCTTTAAGATCAAAACTTTGATCATCGAGTCTCATTAAGAAATGATCTATTGTAATTCCACTTTATGCATTAATACAAACTTGGTTTCTATTTTATCTTTGAGTTTGGAATAACTTGAAGCGGTGTACCCCTGGAGGCTAAGGGCCCGGCCCTGGAGGATACTTGCTCCTGTACTATTACATTTGGTTTATGCGTGGTTTTCTTATCAACGTTATTTGGTAATCTGATGTGTTTTGTAAGCTTACATCACATGCTTTGTTATGTTTAATTTATTAAGGTTTCTAAAGACAAAACTATTGTATTGACTCTACACCATATCACTTTTCTTTTAGGTGTTGATATAATACTGCTAGTCTTTACGGAATATTTTTGTTGTTTAATTATAGAGACTTTGTGATCTGCACTTGTTCATTAACATTATGGAATTCATCTTGGGAGTTATGTTCTTTGTGATTGTTGGATCTATAAACAATGTTGTTCTATTTTGAAATGTAGTCGTACTCTTTCTAACTAAGATTGATAACTGGATCAGATTACTATTAAAGAGTGTCGTGTGTATATATGGTTTTCAAGCGTTGTTCTATAATTCATCATTAATCAGTGCTATTCCATTTTGGTGTGTTATTCAATCCGCCCTTAAGAGTGAAGGGTTGTCGTTTGATTCCTATAGATTACGATTAGTGCATTTGGTCTTATAGATTAAGGTGTTACTGCTTATTAGACTTAGTTACCGTTACAATTTCTTAACTGTTGTTCCATTTTAGGTTCGTTGTTCTATTTCTTCATTGTTGTTCCATTACTTATCTGCCGGTTCATTTCTTTTCATTTGTTATTTTGGTGTGAAGTACGATCTCAGGCTGTAGTGAGCATTGACATCTACTGTCCAGCTCCCAGATCCATGATCTGTTCTCTGGTTTCCTTTTCCATCAATTTACAAAGGGATGGGTCATTACTACCGAACCCTTGACTGATAAATTGCTTAGTTTTTTGAATGTGTGGTTTAATCTTTTGAAGTAGTTAGCTGTAAACAAGCATCCATTTACTCTTGTATTTTCAAACACTGTGCTACTAGC
>APFE030007969.1:0-14713 GCA_000404065.3 Pinus taeda | reverse complement strand
TCATTTGAATCATCGAATAATTGTTCATTTATGTAATGTAAAGGAGGTTGCCCCCTCGAAGAGGCTGAATTATAAGGCGTTGATCTATCTTTTCTATCTTTTCTTGAGCTGGTTTCATAACACATTTATATAGAAAAATATGCCAGACCTATTCGTCAGCCTCAGAGGAGACTAAATCCTCATCTAAAAGATGTGGTAAAAGCTGAACTTCAAAAACTTTTAGATGTCAAATTCATTTATCCTATCTCTAATAGTAAATGGGTCTCTCTGCTTGTGGTGGTACCAAAAAAGAATGGGAAATGGAGAATCTGTGTGGACTATAGAGAACTAAATAAAGCAACACAAAAGGACCACTTCCCTCTCCCATTCATCAACCAAGTATTAGACACTTTGGCAGGAAAGAAATTCTTTTCTTTCCTAGATGGCTTCAGCGATACAATCAAATTCAGATTGCCCATGAAGACCAAGACAAAACTACTTTTACCTGTCCTTGGGGAACATTTTCCTACCGAGTTCTACCTTTTGGCTTATGCAATGGTCCTACCACATTCCAAAGGGCTATCCTCAACATTTTTGCAGACTTAATAAATGAAGGACTTGATGTATACATGGATGACTTTACACCATATGGAGATGATTTCGATCTAGCATTGGATACACTAGAAAAAGTCCTATAACACTGCATTGCTACTCGGCTTTGTTTAAGCCATGAAAAATGTTATATGATGATGACTGAAGGACTTATCCTAGGACACTATATTTCAGCAGCTGGCATTCAGGTAGACACAGCCAAATTCCAAATAATTTTGCTTATTCCCACTCTGCCACTCAAATGGAGGTAAGCATTTTTCTTGGATTTTCTGGTTATTGTAGGAGGTTTATAGAACATTATTCACATATTGCTGCACCTTTGTATGCACTAACTGGTAACGTTGATTTTCTTTGGACAGAAAAATGTGAACATGCTTTCAAGGATCTGAAGAAGCTTGTGTCCACAGCCCCAGTCCTTCCATGACCAAACTGGGATTTTCCATTTCAGATATCATCTGATGCCTTAGATATAGCCATTGGAGCATTCCTTGGACAAGAAGAGGATAAAAAACCGTATGTAATTTATTACATTAGCAAAAAATTATCCCCTGCTGAATTAAACTACACTGCTACTGAAAAATAATTTCTAGCTGTAATACATGCTGCCAATAAGTTCATATGTTACATTACTGGATATCCTGTTATCTTGTACATAGATCATTCTGCCATAAAATATTTAGCAAACAAGAGCCTATCACAAATGGTAGAATAACTAAATGGTTGATTTTATTGCAGGAATTTGATATTACAATCAAGGATCGAACTGGAAAAGAAAATCCTGTAGCAGATTTTCTCTCAAGAATGCCAAAGCCAATCGATGCAGCAACAGTTGAAGATCAATTTTCAGACGAGCATCTGTTTTCTATGGCTATTCAACCACCCTGGTATGTTGATGTTGCCAATTACCTAGTAGTAGGTAAACTACCAAAGCATCTAACCCCTAATGAGCAGAAACAGATTGTTCAGGGGAGTGCTCAATTTTCTTGGATTGGGGGCTATTTGTTCCACACAGGGGCAGACATGCATATCAAGAGATGTGTTCGAGAAGATGAATTCTTTGACATTTTAAAAACCTTCCATGATGAACCATGTGGCGGACATTTTGCTGATCACAGAATTGGACATAAAGTGCTGCAAACAGGGTATTATTGGCCCACGATTTTCGAAGATGCAAAGAAATTCGTCCAATCCTGTGACAGTTGCCAGAGAGCAGGATGCCTCGGTCAGTCTGATGAGATGCCTCTGAAACCACAACTAGTCATCGAACCATTCTAGCGATGGGCTCTTGATTTCGTTGGACCAATTAACCCATCATCAAACCAGAAAACATATATTTTGGTGGCAACAGAATATGTCACCAAGTGGGTTGAAGCACAGGCGTTTCCAAGAGCTACAGAGGATTCTGTCATACAGTTCCTATTCCATCTATTTGTGCGTTATGGCCTTCCAAGAGAGATAATTACAGACAGTGGACCATAGTTTTTTGGGAACAAAATAGCTGCAACACTCAACAACTATCATGTCCAGCATAAAATCACTACTCCATACCACCCACAGGAAAATGGGCAGGTAAAAAGTAGTTATAAAATAATAAAATAAATCCTAACCAAAACCATTGCATCACATAGATGTGATTGGGCTGCCAGACTGCCCGAAGCATTGTGGGCTTATAGAACAACATGGAGAAGTACCATTGGTTACTCACCTTATCAATTAGTGTTTGGAAAACAACCCATTTTCCCCATAGAATTTGAAATCCAAACATTACGAACAACACAGGAAGTTGGCTTAGATCTAACTAAGGAACAGATTAATCGATTACAACAAATCAATGAGATGGATGAAATTAGGCTCTCTACACTTCAAAACATTGCCCTGATACAGTAGTCGCGAGCTAAAAGGCATAATGCTCTCATTAAAAATAAAGTCTTCCATGAAGGAGACTGGGCACTTTTGTACGACTCCAGGGTTCGGGACTTCCCCAAGAAACTCCAGACTCGTTGGTTGGGACCATACAAAATCCAGAAAGTACATGACAATGGTACCCTTACTCTAATCACTATTGATGATTCTAGATATGCCTTCAAGGCAAATGGCCACCGAGTTCATGTTTATCACAAACCACTCACTCCGGAGTCCTTCTGCCAGCAGTTACGCCGAGACTCTGATATGGAAATTTTGGGGGAGGGAGAGAAGTCTTCCTCACCTCTAATTCATTAAGAAATTTATTTCTTTTTACAGTTTGTACATAATTTCTTTTCTTTTGTTGAATCATTTTTGTACATATTTTTGAATCAATGTTTTGCCGTTACTATTTTTTGTTGTTCCTTTTCTCAAAAGAACAACATTTTCTTCCGACTGTTCCTTTTTCAAAAGAACAACACCCTTTGGATCAACCGTCATTTTGCTGTAATTTTGTTCTTTTTCTTTATTTCTGTGTTCTGCTGATCCTTTTCCAAAGGAACAACATTTTCAATTTCTGTTGTTCCTTTTCTAAAGGAACGACATTTGTTTTCCTTGCTGTTCCTTTTCCAAAGAAATGGAATTTTCGATTTCTACTTTTTCTTTTCCAAAGGAACAATATTTATTTGCTTTGCTGTTCCTTTTCCAAAGGAACAACATTTTCGATTTCTGTTGTTCCTTTTCCAAAGGAACGACATTTGTTTTCCTTGTTGTTCCTTTTCCAAAGGAAGAACATTTTCGATTTCTGTTGTTCCTTTTCCAAAGGAACGACATATGTGTGTTTTGTTGTTCCTTTTCCAAAGGAACAACGTTCTCGAGTTCTGTTGTTCCTTTTCCAAAGGAACGACATTTGTTTTCTTTGCTGTTCCTTTCCCAAAGGAACAACATTTTTTATTTCTGCTATTCCTTTTCCAAAGGAACAACATTTCTGTGTTCTGCTGTTCTTTTTCCAAAGGAACAACATTTTCTATTTCTGTTGTTCCTTTTCCAAAGGAACGGCATTTGTGTGTTTTTTTGTTCCTTTTCCAAAGGAACAACATTGTCAATTTCTACTGTTCCTTTTACAAAGGAACGACATTGGTGTGTTTTGTTATTCCTTTTTCAAAGGAATAGCGTTTTCAATTTTTGTTGTTCCTTTTCCAAGGGAACGACATTTGTGTGTTTTGTTCTTCCTTTCTCAAAGGAACGACATTTGCATTTTTTGTTGTTCCTTTTTTAAAGGAACAACATTTTTGGTCTTTTGTTGTTCCTTTTTCCAAATGGAACACCACTTGCATTGTTTTGCTCTCCCTTTTTGAAACAGCTCGTTCCCCTTCCTGTTCTAAATTAAGGATGCTTACTGTTTCTGTTCTTTCAAGTCTTTTAGAATATAGCTATGCACTTATGCAATGGATACAAAATCACAACATACTGAAATCAGTGAATCATAAAATCGCTATCTTTATAAGAAATTTCTCTGAATTGGTAAGAGGACAGAAGGAAGGACACACTTATTCACTATCTTTTGCTTTCATTGTTCTACTAATTTCGCTCTGATTGGTTATTTTTATCATGTTGGTCCCTTTTAATCCTGTTTGATTATTATTCAGGAATAAAGAGCAAAGGGTTTATATCTTCCTATTGATATGTTAAGACTTCTTCCACCATTCCTACTCTTAAGGAGTGTTGAACCACCATTTATGTATAAATAGGAAAAGTACTTTATGAAAAATAAAGAAAAAAGAGAGCAAACAATGATGTCTTAATGATTTATAAGTTGTCAAATGCAAGATAGGGGGTCTCATCAAGAACCAGCCTACCATGATCATGAGGATGAAAGCAAATTGGCATTCCCACTATGGCCACCACACCAGGGATATGGTCCAAAAGGTATATCAAATAAAGAACCCTTGGAATAGGAGGTCTCATCACGAGCCAACCTGCCCACCTTTCGCTTCTTCCTCGTAAATGGCATTATGGCTAACTGGTCACCAAGCCAACATAATGGCCTACATTTTGACATCACACAACATTTCCTAAGCATACACGAAGGATCATGGTTCCATGGGTGAAATAAACAACTCTGCCAAGGTTATCAACACCTGTCGGCAGCAGAGCACTGTTAATGGTATTGAAGTCACATTATTTACACCAATAGGTTCTTATTAGCACCCTTCTGTTTCTTATGCCTTAGTAATCAATCATATATTATTTCCCAAACCATACAATGCATGTACATCTATTATCACCAATCATGATAGAACAATTGACAATGACCGCATGAGACTCCGTATCCAAGGCAGATGTCCTATCCCCAGCCTCACATCATATCACCGTAGTCTCTAACGTATTAAGCGAACCAACTCTACGCCTCGATTTCGGTAAATTGCTAATTTTGTAAACATGGCATAGTGCCATATGTTGTTCCTTAATGACTCTGTTTTAGAACGACACGCCGCTCCTTTATTTGACGGCTGGGACAGGCTATCACATTGCGGGGGGGGAGGTTAACCTCATCATTACCTGGATTACGTGTCAGATCACTATTCAGGAAACTGTGTACTGGGGTATAGCATGGCTCAACGGTATACTACTTTTTATTTTTCTGCATGACTTGCTGTTCATAAGCCATTTCCATTGTATACTCTGCAGCATTTGATTTTGAGTGAGTCTTGTGTCTGTCAGCCTCTCCGTGTTTCAACAGTGTGAACAACTCCCATTCCATTGAGAGTTTACAGCGAAACCATAAACATGGGAGGAAGATCGATTCGGAGAGAACAACAGGTGTTAACAATCTTTGATGCTACCCTGGAAATCCTGGCAAGAGCAGGGTGGCTAACTTATCTCAATCGCTTATAGGAATCCAGCGAGACTGTAGCAATTGAATTCTTGCAAAACTTGCAAGAGGATCACTCCACAGTGAGGGGGAGACGCATAGCAGTCACTGATGACATAATCGCAGAAGTCTCGGGACCGCCAGCCGCTGAACCTATATGGATGTTAAAAAAGGAGAGATTGGAGAAGATCATAGAAATATTCCAAGCGGAAGGCCAGAGCCTGAAAATTAGAGGAAAAGGGGTTCTGCTAGCAGCACTAAGAGAGCCCTGGGTGGAATTGGCAAAGACCATTCAAAGCTACATCACCTGTGAAGGCAGAAAAGACATGGTAAGACCACGACATCTTAAACTCTTAGCTGTACTAAAGCAAAAATGCTCTGTAAATTTACCTACATTTTTGAATTCATTACTTCATGACGTTGCACGGAGCATAAAAAAGGCACAACGTGTAGAGTCAGTTGTTAGTCATCATCGGTTGATTCGGTTAATAGTGAGCCATAGCCTTACCCAGCAGCAGAGCAGCTGGGAAGAGCTAATTGCCATGATAAATGGACAATTGAGCACACCATCCCCAAAACGTAAACATGCCACCAGTACTCCTGAGCGTCTAGAAAAATGAAGGAAATCGGTCCGGCTAGCACGGCTACGATGGAGGTTGGAGAAGCCCCAAGAAAATAGCAGCCAATTGGTGGAGATAGAAGATGAGCAAACCCCACAATTAGAAGGGGAAGACAATGAGAAAGGAATGCAGGAAAAAGAGGAACGAGAAATGGAAGAAGAAGCCAAGCAATTTGAGTAGGAGGAGGAAACAGAACAGTGGGAAGGTAGCTCATTGCAGGAGCCATTGGGAGAAGATGAATTGGCCAAAATTTTGGCCAATATGGACAAATATGGCCCACCTTCGAGTCCATCAGATCTCCATGTTGAAGAGGAACCTCAAAAGGGAAATACACCTGAAGAATCACATGTAGAGGAGGTAGAAGAAGAGAATCTACCTGTTCATGATGAAAATATGACAGGAGATGCTGAACAGGAATAATCCATTCCTAGCCAGATGACACCAAAAGAAATTTTGGAGGAAAGGGGGGCAGAAAAAGAGGTCACCCAAGAAAGAACAGAACCAGTTAGGGTTCTTGCCCTAGAGAAACCAGAGCAGAGCAACAAAGAAGCACCCTAGAGAGAAAATTAGGGAATTAGTCACAGTTCAGGCTGCAGTGAACAACCTGCTATTCCTTCTAAGGAAATTGAGGAAATTAAGGAATTGCGAAAAGAACAACAGAGACTATTGAATATAATAATTCAGCTCCACTAGCAGATTAGGATTCTAAAAGCAAGGAAAAGGGTAAAAAGTACCTCGAGAAGGAAAAATGTAACGACTCCAGCAAAACCCCTCAAGACAAAGGATCGGAGGACCAGAGTCCATCCTGCTGTTCAAAACCCTGTCGAAAAGTAGGTTGTTGTTCCAAATGATGCTGAGGAGCAGGCTGCCATTCCAAATGATGCTGAGGAGTAGACTGCTACTCCAATTAAAAAGGAATAGCAATGGACTGATATCCATGTTAAGATAGAAATGGATGATATGTTGACCCGCGATAAGGAAATTCAGATGGAGACACCACCTTCGGGAGTAATAAGGGTCATGAACGCAAAACAATGCAATAGGAAAATTCAGGTAAAACTCCCAGCCTCCACTGTCGCATGGAAAAGAGATCCAAAAACGGTAACCCTATGAGGAGGTTTGAAGCAAGCTCAGCAAGCAGCAGAAAAGCTTATAGAGCAAACCATCCCTCGAGAAAAGTATGAAGAGCTACAACAGTAGCTTAAGAACGTCAATCTATCTGAAAGCCAGGCCTTTGAAGGGTGGCGAAGGGAAGAAGAAAAAGTCACGAAGGTAACTCATAGGTTAGATATCATTATCAAGTAGATGGATACCTTATGTTCTTTATACAATGACGTCCTAGCATGTAGAGCCCATGCTAAGAATTATGCGTTGTTTTTATGGAACGATATTTGCAATTGAAAATAAAGGTTATTAAAGCAGATGCTCCCATACAAATTAACACCATTGATGATTTTATAAATTGCTGTAAGCAATACGAGGTAAAAGTTCAGAGGCTACTGTGTGAGTTTTATTTACATAACCTTGTATTAGACCAGGAGACCGAGCTGAACCCTGGCCCTTTTGTTGGGGATATCCAATTACAGGCATTTATTTCATTTGGGGTTAATCAAATTAAATGGCTTAAAGCCTATAATGCTTTCCAAAGACAAGAAAACAGATTAGATTTGTGGATAAGAGCTCAGCCTAGGAATCCAGTACAGTTGTGGAGAAAACATAGAAACCTCTTGAAGACTCCAGGTGTAATTGAAGCATTAGGACCCATGCATGAGGCAATCATTCTATAGGGATTAGAATACTTTTTCTCTATCAAAGACCTTGCCATTGATGCGGCTAAATTTCGGTATCAAATCTCTAATCCGAATGTTCAGCTCAGGGAATCATTTAAGTATGAAAATTTTAAATTAGCTGCCAACTGCTTGCACCTCTATGGTGAAGTCATTTTGAGGGAAGGGCCATCCTCGTTAGGATATAGGTTCCGAAGTCCAATTATTTGGCACCCTCCACCTGGATACCAAGCCCTGTATGAGATGTCTGAGGGTCAGACAGGCTATTTCTTTGAACACCTAGTTATGCATCATGGTTGTAGGCCTTCATAAGAGATTCCATCTCCAGCCTACTCACTCACTACCTTACATGTCAACTACAATGTTTTCATGAGGGCATGAAAAAGGGTAAGCAGGGGGGTGTGTGGAGTACTAAAGAAGGTATGTTTTTGGTAATTATTTCAACATCTTTTCATTAGAACTTACAAACCTTTTGCATCATGAACTCAGAAAATGATAAGGAATTGTAATAAAACATGTGAGATTAATATGAAAGATGAAAACACTGACAATTTTCATTTCCTTATGTAGAAAGAAGGAAAAACGAGAAGCTGTTGTTCCAAAGGAAAGGACAAGGACGGGTTAGCCGCTGTCCATTTGACGGGGAACCATATGCAAACAAGGCAAAGAAAATCAAAGTGAATCAGTCTTGGAATGGAAGTGGAGATATCGGTTCAGCGCAGGAAAGAAAAGAGATGACTGAGGACTAACAGTTCGGCGAATCCCTCAGGATCCTTGATCCCGAGGGATCACTGTTTTATCTATTTCTGCACTTAGATATCTCCGCCTTCATCATTATAAAAGGGGGCAACACTGTTAGCTTGAGAGGAAAATTTGTTATGTTTTATATAATTTCCTTTAAGATCAAAAATTTTATCATCGAGTCTCGTTAAGAAATGATCTATTGTAATTCCACTTTATGCATTAATACAAACTTGGTTGCTATTTCATCTTTGAGTATGGAATAACTTCAAGCGGTGTACCCATGAAGGCTAAGGGCCTGACCCTGGAGGACACTTGATCCTATACTATTATGTTTGGTTTATGCGTGGTTTGCTTATTGACGCTATTTGGTAATCTGACGTGTTTTGTAAGTTTACATCACATTCTCTGTTATGTTTAATTTATTAAGGTTTCTAAAGATAGAACTATTGTATTGACTCTACATCGTACCATTGTTCTTTTAGGTGTTGATATAATACTGCTAGTCTTTATGGAATATTGATGCTGTTTAATTATAGAGCCTTCGTGTTGTGCACTTGTTCATTAACATTACAGAATTCATCTTGGGAGTTATGTTCTTTGCGATTGTTGGATCTATAAACAATGTTGTTCTATTTTGAAATGTAGTCGTACTCTTTCTAACTGAGATTGATAACTGGATCAGATTACTATTAAAGTGTGTCGTGTGTATATATGGTTTTCAAACGATGTTCTATAATTCATCATTAATCAGTGTTGTTCCATTTTCGTGCGTTATTCAATCCACCCTTAAGAGTGAAGGATTTTCATTTGATTCCTGTAGATTATGATTAGTGCATTTGATCTTATAGATTAAGGTGTTACTGCTTGTTAGAATTAGTTGCCGTTACAATTTCTTAACTGCTGTTCCATTTCAGGTTTGTTGTTCTATTTCTTAATTTTTGTTCCATTTCTTATCTACCGTTTCATTTATTGTCATTTATTATTTTGGTGTGAAGAACAATCTCAGGCTATAGTGAGCATTGACATCTACTGTCTGGCTCCCAGATCCACGATCTGTTCTCTGGTTTCCTTTTCCATTAGTTTACAAAGAGATGGGTTATTGCTACCAAACCCTTGACTGATAAATTAGTTGGTTTTCTGAATGTGTGGTTTATTCTTTTGAAGTAGTTAACTGTAAACAAGCAACCATTTACTTTTGTATTTTTGAACATTGTGCTACTAGCATTACTCTGGCAAATGATAGCCTCAGATTGAGACACTCTTTGAAACAACAAAATGTTCCCGGATTGACATATTAATGTGAGGTAATTAGAGGTGAAAGAGACCCTTTTTATAGCTTGACATCAACCTTATAGGTTGTGGAAGACTAGGGGCAACAACACTTCCATCTTTATAGTTGTGAGTGGTATGCTTCCTGGTGCCATAATTTTGCTTTCCATTTTTCTTCCTAACTCGAATGCCTTCTCTAATGAATCAGGTTCCCAAAGGTGAACATAATGTTGGATATTATCCTTTAAATTCGCTATGAACACATCAATCCTATGCTCATTTGGAATATTTTTTCCCCTTATGTTCAATTTTTCGAACTCCTCAATGTGCTCCATTATTGAACCCTTTTGTTTGAGACTTATCAATTGGCTAAAAGAAGTGTTTCTTTATGTATCCTCATAATGTGTTGTGAATTCTTCCATAAAAATTGCCCAAGTGATAATTTGTTTATGAGAGAAAAGCCATTGATACCATACAAATTGATTTGGTTCCAAATATAAAGTTGCAATATGTAGCTTTTGTGTGTTTTGCACATTATTGAGATCAAAAAATTGCTCCATTTGTAATATCCATGCTGCGGGATCCTTGCCATCAAACTTCCTCATATCGATTTTTGGAATATGGTGGGTCTTCGGTCCAACGTTAGAGTCTATGAAATCATGATTAAAATTTCTTTCGTTCTCATCATGAGTTTCCTTTACTACCCTTTCACCATTATTAAGCATTTCTTGTAGAAACTTTTTCAAATCTGTCTTCAAATCTGCCTTCAAATCTTTCATGTCTGTCTTCAAATCTATCTTCAAATAATCCATTTTAGCTTCCATGCCATTCATCTTAGCTTCCATGCCCTTTATATTAGATTCCACGCCATTTATCTTAGCTTCTATTATCTTTTGTGAGAGTGGCATTTGTTGCACTTGGCCTTGTAATTTTGATATATCATGTAGCATTTCTCCCTCTTCTTCATGAGTCACGCTAGCACTTTCAGGTTGCTTACTAGGCATTTTAATTTTATTTCCCTGGATCATCATTTACGATAATAATGCTCTACTATGCTCTTTTAATTCTTCAAAATAATTTTTCAAACGAGGCTTAAGAAAAAATTTAAAAAAATCTACACACATTTTTTCACTTTGTAGGAGCTCGATATTGCCTCTAATGTATCTCTGTAATTTCAAATCATCTAGTTCTAAAATTTGTTGTCTAGTAGTACTCTGTGTCCTCTTTCCAATGCCACTAGTCTGATCCAAATTGGATTCTCCAAGGAAGAGTTGTGCCAAATCTCCCATAGTGACCTGATTATAGACCAGTTCAGTAGAGAAAAATTGTACGATGTGCCACAAGTCACTGCTTCGACCTTTTTATATGGAAAAAATACAAAAGAAAATAAAGTCAGTCCTCTTTCTTTACCTTATTAAATTTCAATCTGATGCTTAGAGAGAAAGTTATGACGATTTTCCCCAGGTCACCTGTTTGGAATGTAATTCAGGAGCCTACAAAAGGACCAAATTCCTTAGATCATATTACCACAAATATAGCACAAAAAGCTCTGAAATTTGGATGCAAGATTCAGTGCGATTTCTTCTCAAATGGGTTTTTTTTAGCTTCTGAAACATTGCACAGAGAAAGTTATAGCCAAAATGCCACAATCACTTATTTGGAGCAGCAAAACCTTAGAATCCAAGTCTCTGATATCAAAATGTTATGAACTAGCTCAAAAAAAGATAGAATGGATAGATCAACACCTTAGAATTCAGCCTCTTCGACGGGGCAACCTTCTTTACATTACATAAATGAACAATTCTTGGATGATTCTAATGACAAAACCTCTGTCTATATATAGGAGTCTAAGGAGTCACAATATAACCCAGCTGACCTAACAATAATAATATAAAGCCACCAAAATAATAATAGAGGGATTCTATGGGGCACAGTATGAACAATATGGGGACAATAGGGGCACAACAATATTAATAAGGGATACAAATACAATATCAATTGGGTAATCACTAGTATTATAGGGACCTAACATAATGCACTCATCCCATGGAGACTCAAGGAGTTATGAAGAAAAATAAATAAGAGGGAAAAGGTTTATGAAGGGTGGAAAAACAAAGGAGAGGGTATCTCATGTACCACAATTTTCTCCCTCCTACACTAACATACCGAGGTGTGGTCTTCCATTATTATAGATACACTAAAAATTCTTAGGGTTTATGGTTTAGGGATTAAGGTTTTGGGTTTATGGTTTAGGATTTAGGGTTTAGAAAATTTAGGTAAATTATTTTAATAAGCACTTAAATAAAAGTTACAAATAGTTTTTAAAATGCTATAAAATTCTTAGGCTTTAGCATTTAGGGTTTAGGGTTTATAACACATTTGTAAACGTTTTTAATATACACTTAAATGAAAGTTACAAAATACTCTTTAAAATGTCATAAATTAATTAGGGTTTAAGTTTTAAGGTATAAGATATAAGTTTTAGGGTTTGTGGTTTAGGTTTTAGGCTTAGGGTTTAGTGCTTACGGTTTAGGTTTTTTAATTTAGGGTTTATAGTTTAGGGTTCAGTTTTTATGGTTTAGGTTTTATAACACCTTAGTAAATTATTTTGATAAACACTTAAGTAAAAGGTTACAAAACTCTTTTTAGAATGCTATAAAAAGATTAGTATTTAGGGTTTATAAGACTTTAGTAAATTATTATAATTAACACTTAAATAAAAGTTAAAAAAAACAATTTTTAAAATGTTATAAATTGCTTACGGTTTAGGGTTAAGAGTGTAGGGTTTATAAAACTTTGGTAAATCCTCTTAATAAACACTTAAATAAAAGTTAGAATTTTTTTAAGATGTTATAAAATTCTTAGGGTTTAGGGTTTAGGGTTTAGGGTTTATGGTTTGGGGTTTGGTGTTTAGAGTTTAGCCTTTAAGGTTTATAACACTTTAGTAAATGATTTAAATAAACACTTAAATACAAGTTACACTATGTTTTTTAAAATGTTATAAAATTACTAGGGTTTAGCATTTAGGGTTTAAAGTTTATGGTTTAGGTTTTAGAGTTTTAGGTTCAGTGTTTAGGTTTTAGGTTTTATGGTTTGTGGTTTACAGTTTAGGGTTGAGGTTTTATAACACTGTAGCAAATTCTTTTAATAAACACTTAAAAAAATTAAAAAAAAAAACTTTTTAAGATGTTATAAAATTCTTAGGGGGTAGGGTTTAATGTTCACGGTTTGGGGTTTAGGGTTTAGGGTTTCTGTTATGAAACCAGCTCAAGAAAAGATAGAAAAGATAGATCAACACCTTAGAATTTAGCCTGTTCAAGGGGGCAACCTCCTTTACATTACATAAATGAACAATTCTTATATGATACAAATGAAAAGACCTTCTTTCTATATATAGGGGTCTAAGGGGTCATAACATAATGAGAGCCAACATAACAATAATAATGTAAGGGCACAATAATAACAATACTGGGCTTCTATGGGGCACAATAGCAACAATATGGTCACTACATGGGTACATCAATATAATAAGTGGGTTTTACTAATAACAGTAAGGGGTTACACTAGTAGTATAGGGGCCTAACATGCCCCTCTTCTTCAAAAAGTGTTGTCCTCAACGCTTGATAGTTCTTGATGCTTCTATATAAAATTCTTGTCCTCCCATGTGGAATCTTTAGCTAGTAAGTTCTTCCACCAAATTTTTAGATGGATCAAATTTATTGAAATAGAAACTTCTTTCAGAATGAAAATAGATTTGTTCTCTCTAGATGCTTTATAGTTACAGAGCTAAAATAGATCTACACTGGATTAACTTTTCCCTTTAAATTAAGCTATATTCCACATGAATTGGTTCTCAATACCATATTTTGATGATTACTTTATTTTTATATTTTATTTTTATTTTGTTACTTTTACTTTTACATTTTTTATTTTTTTATAATTATTTTAGTTTAATAACTTTATTTTTATTTCGTTATTTTTACTTTTACCTTTTTATTTATTGATTTGATTTGATTTTTCTTACTTAGATATTATATTACAACATCACTACCATACTAAGTTGGTTATCTTAACACCCACGATCTATGAAGTTTTGAGATGGTTCAAATCCCTTGAGATGGAAACCTCTTTTGAACTGAAAAGTAACTGATCTTCCATGCTTTGTAGTTCTAAAGTTAAGATGGATGTGAGCTCGTTGAATTTCATCCGTTAAATAGACTATATTCTAAATTACTTCTTAATACCCTATTTTATTTTAGTAATTTTATTTTAGTATTTTTTTATTTGGTTAATATATAATTAATTAATATAATAAATATATTTCCTTAATTACATTTCATATATTTTAAAATTTTAATAAACACTTAATAATATAATATTTATATTTATTAGTTTATTATTATTGATTTAATAATAAATGTGAATAATAAATAAATAAATATATTTTTTCCTAAATATTTTTATAATAAAAACATGAATAATAATTAAACGATTATATTAGTTTTCTTTTATAATTAATATATTGAAAACTGTTGTATAAAGGAACTATATACATTATAATTATATATATCTATATCTTATCTATATATAATATAATATATATATATAAAATATATATATATTAATATATAATATATATTATTTTATTTTATTGTGTTATAATGGTATATTGATATGTTTTTTTAAGATAATAAAAATATTATTTAAATATTATTAAAAGAACCATGTTAATGTTTTGTTTTAAATAAACTAAAAATAAATATATAGAAAGCCTTCCTCGTTTGGAGATGTAAAATCTCTACTAACAAGGTCAATAGAGATTTTACATCTCCAAACCAAGAAGGCTTTCTATATATTTATTTTTAGTTTATTTAAAACAAAACATTAACTTCAAAACATTAAAATTGTTCTTTTAATAATATTTA
>APFE030007965.1:0-12233 GCA_000404065.3 Pinus taeda | reverse complement strand
ATTTCTGAAGAGATCTTTCAAGCTGAACTATAAACTGTAAGAAATTTGATAAGTCCTTGGTGACAAGCTACTAAAAACAAGAATTCTGATATGCTTTATGTCAATACCCACTTGTATATTTTAAAAGAGAAGAAATAGTGTTGTTTAACGAACTTGCCAAGATTATGTCAAAGTGATAATCATATGGTTAGATCAGCGACACCTTTAAGATTTTCAAATGCCAATGTGAGGCTATCCTTTAATGAGACAAGAGAGTAATACCAAGGCTATCTTTTAATGAGACGAGAGTAATACCAAGGCTATCCAATGAAATGCTCAACAAAATACCTCTTATGCAATGCCTATAACCTTATGAGTAAATGAGAGCACTTTAAAGCAATGTATTCAGAATTTCAAATGACACAAATGAGTATCTTCAGGACAGCAGAGAATTGCTTATGCTTCAGTAGAAGAGCAGTAAATAATTTTAGGACAGCAGTGAGCAATTTCTTATGTTAAATAGTCAAAATATTTCAGATTTGCTTATTTCTTTCTCTGTTTGGAACAGAGGAAGTATGCTTGTGCCAGTGATGAGCTTCAGATTTCTAAAATGCTTATGCCAGTCAATAAAGGACTTATGAGTAAGACAAATAATACCTCAAGGAGTTTAATAATTCTCTGATATACTAGATAAGTTTAATGCCACACTTTTGTGCAATATTAGTTGACTGAAATAAGAAGGTAAGGGTTTAGAAAATGCACACCAGAGAGCCTAAAGGGCATGAAGACACTTGTCAGATATGTCAACAAAATTCTTTTGAAGATGGTCCTCCTGCAATAAAAACATACCTCAAGTTCTCTGCATAAATCAATGATCAGCCTTAGAAAATTTTCAAAATCACACCAGTGACTGAAAGGTGACTGGAAGAGGCAACGCTATGAGGTCTTGAAGCAGCAAAAGAGATTTCTTAAAGATCAATCAAGCTAAATCATGTATAAGTGGGATGTCAAACAACTTAGATTTATAATAAACCTTTAATCAAATGATCGACTTCGAAGTGTAAAAATTAAAGTTTTCCAAGTGTTTTCTTGATCAACAAGGGTCTAAAACAAATCAGATCAAAGTGAATTATGATCAAACTAATAACTTGTGTTTTTGGAATGCCAGATATGACCAAAAAAAATATTTATGTTAATCACCACACAATTGTTTAATTATGCCTCAATACATTGACATCATTAGCAACTGAATATGATTTGAATGAGATTTAATTCCTCAAAGCTCAGAAAGTGTACCCCTGTAATAATATTTCAAATTTGGAAATCAATGCTCAAAATATGAATCATCCATTTTGATTTAACCAGACTTTAAATCATGACGTGCCCAGAGATTGCATCACAAGAAGGTGAACTGTAAATTTCCTTCAATAGGTTAAAGTGTGAAGATCAGATTTGTGTCGACAATTTCCTCATGAATAACCCAAGGTACAATGTGATTCTATCTTCTAGAATATAAACAGCAGTGTGATAACGAGCAGATGTGAAACCAGGAACTACTCTTATCATTAATGCAAAAGGAAGGAAGAATGTTCCAGACCTACTTTGAATCATGACAAGGATAAGTGAATTAGATTGGTTGCAATTAGTTTATAACAGTCCAAATAGCATCCATGTGCTTACACGCATGACACAATTATCCTTTAAATGTCAATTCAAGTTATGACAGAAAAACACATTGACATGCATAAACCAGTATATAAGTGCAGCGTGATCAAGTCATGTTTGTAGAAATGAACATTTATTTAGATTTGTATTTTAGTTCTCTGGAACAACAGATTAAATCCATATAAACATGCAGAGAAATAATGTTGAAAGCATGAGAATGCTAATCCTTGAACGAACCATCCAACCACAGAAATATTCCAGCATATGCAAGTGAATCGTTAGGCTGTATATGCAGGTCGTTCAGCCCTTGTAGAGATTTATTAGATACATGAATACGTTTAGACCATGAATGAAGTGAAATTTCCGAGATAAGATTTGGCAAAACCCTTAAACAGTGATATTTTCTAGCAATAAAATTGCAAAGTAAAATGAGACAACAAGCTCTTAAGGTTATACATTTGGAAATTCCGTGCATCTTTGACCTGTAAATGTGTCTAGAACATGAACCAAATGAGACGTGCTGAATTATTAACCATATCCATATGTTCTAGTACAAAGAGAAAAAAATCTCAAGTTCTTAAACCAAAAATCATGCATCACTTAGGTCATTAAGAGCATTAAACTAAGGATCCAAAATAAAAAATAAAAATCAAGAAATGAACCTTAACAACACAGATTTCCAGCAAAAACTACCCAAATTATGTGAAACATTGAGGCCTATTAAGCAAAAAATTGCTGGCTATTGCCCATCGATTTAGAGTGTACATAAAATTAGATCCTATTAAGTTAACGGTTGGGAGGGAACCAAGGGATGCCTAACACAATCTTTCACCAATGATGCTGAGTATTTATATTTCAGATTTCAAGATGTTAACAATGATTACTCAAAGGGACAGCAAATTTATTAGTACTCATACAAAACTGGAAATCCTCAAGATATATCAATGAAATTGATGCCAAGTAAAAGATATTCATTCAAGTCAAGAGAGCTCTGAATGTTATCATTCACAAATATATATTCAAGCTGAACCTTAAACTGTAACTAGTTAGATTGCTTGCTTAGGACAGCAGTAAGCCACTTATTTTGCAATGACAAAGGAGCAACAAAATGAGTTTATGACACAGTGAGCAATTTAGATTTATTTCTTAATCAATCTTATTAGAACATGAAAATGATATTCAATGATTACCAAGTAAACTTATGACAGCAACGAATAAGATAACAGAGAGAAATAGCTACTTATGAATTTTCCTTATGCCAAGTGTGTCAAATAGTCATAAAACTTTCACTTCTTCTTGACCTAGTCCTAGACTAAAGCACTTAATATAAGGAACAAACAATGACAAAATATGCTATTACCACTGATATGTCAGACTTGATTATGCTTATCATGTTGATGTGACAGTCATCACCAGATCAATGACTTGCCAATGTATGCAGCGATGTATGAGCAATTTCGGTGTTAGCTAGATGAAGTGGATGTTACTGTTTCTATCAGACTTTAGTAAGCACTCAAAACAGAAATAGACTTTGCAGTTCTATGCCAGAGAATGCTCCACAAAAAAATAAACATCCAACTAATGTAACATCCAACTAATGAGCAATACTGAGATCAGAACATTCATTTTCTTATGATTGTTATGTTTATTCCTTAGTGTTTTAGGACCAATTATTACGTATTCCTTCTATGAATTAATATTTGCAACAAAATGCCTCAGAACTGAAATGATAAACAGTCTACCAAAGGGCTGCAGTTATTCTTCAAAGGTTAATATACCAAGGTGGGCAACCTCTGTATACCTCAAACAAGTCCTCAAACCTTCCCAAAAGGGCACAATATACTTGGCAACCACAAAGAACTAGTACTGAAATGCAATGCAAAGGTGCCACTGAGCTTACTGCTGTAGCATTCGCTGATGCGGACTGCAATGTCAAGGTTAGTCACAAAAATTTGCTAGGAACAAGAACCCGTGGACAAGGATCAAAAACAACAAGATGAACCCACTGTAACTACTGCCAAGCATACATTTAGTTTACTTATCACTCATCAGAGGATTAGTCAAGAGTAATTTTTGAAAGAAAATTTTATGCCAAGAGTAAAACACTAATTATATCAGAAGGCGGCAATTCTATAACAGACCTCTGTAAAACCAAATCAGCCAACTAGCTTTCAAGCTAGTCATCAAACAGTGAAAGCCCAAAACACTTGTAATAGTCCTTCTGATTATTATGTCATTTCTTATTGTACCCTAGGGCTTCGTTTTATTAGTTTCTCAATGTGATTAGGATGTGTGTATGATGCTTCAAAAATTTGAAAGGATATGATAGCCTGCAGTAAGTGAAAGTGAGAGATGCACAAATCCACAAAGCCCTGCAGCCCTTCCAAAGAGGAAAGTAATCTCCTGCAACCACAGAACTTAAGCCCTGGCCAATTTTAATGTGCTCATCCTCTGAAGGTGATGCTTCAGATTCTGAGCAAATTCCTTAAAAGGGACAGGGCAAGGATCAAGTAACAATGTTTAGCCTACAAATCAATAACTCCTACAAAAAATGCAACGCTATCCTGCAATGACAAAGCATTAGTTCTGCAATTAAACACAAATGAGTAACAATGGACAGTAGCCTTAAAATAGCTCTGCAGAACCGTGATGGCAAATTTTGTAAGAGAAAACAACTGTCAAACCCTCAAGATTTTGTTAGGCCTGCACAAGATCAGATACAAAAGAAGGGGATGCAAGCATCATCCAAAACAATTGCCATACTTAGAAACTGACTTGGCATCAATGTTGTGCAAATCTCTAAATTTTATTTAGAAACTTTATTAAATTTGAATAATTTATATAAATATAAATGGTTCACAAAATTACTTCTTCACAGAAAAATTTAGGTATATAACCTATTTCAAGCAATGTAGCTTTTACAGTATTTCTAGAAGCACGCAATTTAAAATATAAATACCCAAGCAGTTGTTCACCATTCAGATAAAGTAACAGAGGACTTGTAATACCTAGGATAGTTCTAGTACTGTAGATTTGAAAGTATCTCTAAGAGTATACATTTTCAACTATAATTACCCAGACATTTATTCAATGATCAGCTAAAATAACAGAAAACTCCAGGCGCACAACATAATTCTAGTTGTGCAGAAGGTCAAAAGCATTCAATCATATTACTCTGTAGTAAATTTAACACCCCACAATATAGCATATTTAACACCCCACAGAAGTCTGTAAGAACACAATCAAAACAATCAACTACAAAGCAATGAACCATACAGACAACTTACATATTTAATATATTATTGAACAAGGAAAGTCTTTTCAATTTAGGGCAATTTGAAATACGTCAAACAATTACAGATTTGTAGTAGACTATTGACTTAGATTGCCAGATATGCATCCAAAGATGGAATAACGGATATCTGCAAGAGGGGAAAGAGGAAAAATGCTTCTTGCTTACAAAACACAGTAGACCTTACCACAAGCAACATCAGGTAACAGGCAAAAACTGATCGAAAATCTCAGTCTTGAACTCTAGGGTGTCCAAAATGTAAATGTCCAGAGAGCATTATCCACCACACATAGCCATCCACCACTACTAAAAATTGCAAGCATCCTAATATGCAAGAGAACAAAGCGGTAACTAGTAATCTACAACAACTCCAAACTTTAGGATTAATCCAAATAAACTTAAATCCAAGTTCCTATGCAATTTTTCACAGCGATGGATTTTAATTGAACAAAGTGATACCGAGGATCCTAAACTTCCACAGATCTCACATACCCATAGCAGTGTTCATACCAAATATACACAAACAAAAATTTGTATTAATAAGAAATGAATATTTGGAAAATTGAACGAATATTTGAAATGTTAGGGTAAACTAGTGAATAACTGCGAAAAATGGGGAAAACGGAGAATATCTACCCAACAGAGATGGAGAACGATCAATATTCATTAAAGTCAAATGCAAAATTAAAAATCCATCGCTGCAAAACAATAAAAATAAAAGTGAACCCTAGAAAATCTTTGGGGAAGGTAGAAGATGTGAGCTTCTGACGAAATGGTACAACTATGATGCGTGGTTCAACAACTCAAATAAACAAAGCTGAGTAACTATACAAATTTAAGCTAATAAAAGCTTCATCCCCGATTAAAACCTTGGAATTTCAACGCTCTGCGCTAGAAGTTTGTATCTGATTGTATCCAAATGCTCTCTTTCATACACAAATACACAGTTAAAATACAAACCAGAAACATCTATAATAACCCTATTAACCATCCACTTTTCATGATCTAACAGTTCCATCTGCCTACCACATGTATTTATATCATTAATGAAATGACTTCCATAAAATACGCACCATCCAAAATCCATGCCGATACTCCAAAAAAAAGTGTATGAAACACAACCCTTGCAGATGCTCCTAAACAAAAACAAAAAAAAAATTGACCAGAACTCTAATGATCATAATTAGCACAAACATTAATCAAGAGTTCACATCCCATGATTATCACCAAAAACCAATCAAAATGTAACTATGCTGTAAATATGCATAGAATAAAATAAATTTACGGCATAGTGAGGGTTTGAAAAAAAAAATAAAAAATTATGCCGCCTCTTGGAAGTAATCAACCTGTAACTTTCAAACAAGTCAAGTTAATAATTGCAACAAAGTAAATTCCCGGATGCCCATAGGCCCTAAGGGTTAAACATGCTCTGATACCATATGTAACAGCCCCAAAAGAAACATCTAATTAACTTATTAACATTAAATTTAAACAATGAAGAGTGCTTACCTGAGCTTACCTGTGCATGAAGTAGGCTTACCGCAACATGGTTTTGGGGACGACTCTCCTCCCAACCTTAGGCTCAATTGTGCAGGATTCTGCTCCAACTAGCCACCCCCGAGCCCTCAATCAACGACTACTGCCAGTATTCCTAAGTCTCAATACTCTCCCAAGAGAATGAAGACAGAACCTCCGAATGATGGAACAAGACCCCTTCCATCCTCCTCATCATTCCTTAAATAGAAAAAACATTGGATGGGAAACCACATGCACACCTCCATGTGTCTGCATGCCACATGCCCACCCTCCAAGTGTCGGCATGCTAATTTTTGATAATTTTCTTATTTTGGTTATTATTATTTTTATTTTTATTACTTTTTATTTATTTATTATTTTATTATGATTTATTTATTATTATTCATTATTTTTATTATTACTTATTATTTTGTATTATTTTTATTAGTTATTATTATTTATTATTTATTAAGTGGTTTATTTACTATTATTCATTATTATTATTATTATTTAAATTATTACTTATATTTTTTTGTATTATTTTTATTAGTTCTTATTATTTATTATTTATTATTAAGGGAGGGATGTTACAGTGAGGTAAATCTACATTTGAAAAATAAAATAACATTTGCAATGGAAAACTAAATTATTTGCATAAATCAAAGTAAAAAAAACTAATTAATCTTACAATATTACAAAGGGATGCATATGGTTGATGGGGGTCTTTCTATTGCCCAATAGCATTCCAACTCGCACAACTCGTATTCTAAAATTCAATAATAGAAAAGAACCTTCTTTATTGATAAACTCACAACTTTACACAATGGAAATCTACACTTCTAATCTCATTATATCAATAGCTCTACGTTTTACATCACATTCCATCTCAAGCCTTGTTACAAAACATTATATAATTATTTCTCTTATTTTCCACATTTTTCCCCCCATGATAGGAGAAAAATTCTCCTATTTATACAAAAAGATGAGAAGTTATCTCATTAATGAGAGTGCATTAATTTCTCTCTATATCTCTAGAGTTACAATCAAAACATGAAATGATAAGACACGTCTTCTTCGAGTTTCAATAAAAATAGGGAATGAGACACATATCTTTATGATTCCATGATCTTCTCCACTCAAATTCAAATTTGGTTTTGAGAGACCACATAAAAGTCTTCTAGAAGCTTTCTTTTGACCTACACACGTCAAAAATCTCATCCCACTTGTTAGGTATAAGCATCTACACGTTATTTTCTAATTTTTAACCATAAATTCATTTAAAAATGCTAAGAATTAATGAAGTTTGGAAAAACATAAATGTGACACAATAATGATAATGGTAAGGTAAATGTAATGAAATAGAAGTAAATGTAATGAAATAGAGGTGGAGTGAAGGTGACAATATGGAAATATAAGTGAAAATGTAACGGAAGTGAATGACAATTTCAAGGTCCAACATACCCCCCAACTGAAGCTATTGCATGTCCTCGTGCAATCTATTACATTAATTCTTTTTTATCCTTGAGCTTTGGCTTAACTTTGCATGATCTCATTTGATGACCATACTTCTCCAAAGTCTTTTAGTTGAATTTCAACATGGTTGGTTCTCGTGTTCAGGGAAAATTTTAGGGGCTATTATTCGCAGATGGGCTAATTTTCTATGCTTTTTCCAAAAAAAGATTCACCAATTTCCATTTTTCATAAACATGATTCGCCAAAATTTTACAATACAAAATTATTTTACCTTAAAAATTGCCAAAATTTTATATAGACTAGTATAAAATCATTGGAAATATAAACATTTCTACAAAAATAGCACTGAACATTTAACAATTTGCATATTAGGGACTAGTAAGATTCGTCAAGGTTTCTAAACTTTAAGATAAATTTTCATCCTTAAAATTTTCCTTGCTTGTGTTACAACCATATTTTTTTGTTGCATTCATTTTTTATCTTTGAACTTTGCATAATGATAATTTGATTATTGTTGCAAAGTATATATTTATTGGATTGCATCATACTTGGTTCTTGTGTGACAACATGATTGTATTGATATCCAATTATCTTTTCATTACTTTTAAAAAGCCTTTGTATGCTCATAACAATAATGTAATAGTTAATATCTTTTGAAAGTATGTGGGTTTTTGAATGTGATATGAATCTATGGCAAAATATGAATATAAATGTATTCCCCCCCCCCCCCCCAACTGATGATATTGTCAATTTTATGAGATGAGGAAGATAAATGTTTTTTTCCAAAAATTATCATTCTAGATTTTTAAGGAATTTTATGGTAAAAAGTTAGAAAAAGATATACCTTAACTTACCCTTTGGAAATGGATGAGCTGCATGTGTGGTGGTTACAAAATTCTGATCATAATCTTCTTCAAGTGGTTAGACAAGTCATGGAGAAAAAAGTCATGATGAAATTTTATTTCTTTTATTAAAACTTGTTAAATCTGTTGTGGAATAGTGTTGATTCTATTACTGCATCTGATTCTGCAACTGTTATTTGATTCTGCAGCTGTCATTTGATTCTGCAGCTGCATGTCTTCTACATTTGCTCCAAAATGTTGAAAATGATAGTCTTCATATCTTCAAAACTCATTAGCACAATCCTTGCTATATGAATAGATTTCCTGATGTCGAACATAGTAGGAAAGTATTGACTTAGTGGCCATTAATGGATATCACTAGTCAAGACGAGAACTCTCACCACTGATGACAAAGAGAGTCAAGATGCCCAAACACATCTTGCTAAGTATGAATAATTTTGTTGTTGTCGAGTACCTAGAAGATTCGATGAACATGGGACATTATTGTCTTCCTGTTGTTCGTCGGCATGAAAACTTGCCATGAAGGCATGCAAGCCTCAAGGTTTTTTTGCAAGGATTCTAGACTCAAAGGACTATGGAATCAATAATTCGCATTGAAACAGGGTTTATTTGCGAAATGAAAAGGATAGGAAAGGAAAAATGAAAATGGAAGATGACAATGGAAAATAATAATGACAATGGGAAATATGCATGTCATTGAGGTTCTTACTTTTATTTGTGGGTCAGGAGTAGACAAAAAGTAATGGGAAGTGTATGTGAATAAAGGAAAATGAACAACAGACTCTTGCTGGGAAAATAATTGTGGCTTGATTCTAAGTTTTTGGTTGGATTTATAATTCAAAAGGGAGGAAGAGTAATGGTTTTGATGAATATGGACATGGACTTGTTCTTATGTTTCTCATGAACTTGGTCTTTTGAAGACCAAATGTCGTCATAATTTAATCTCCTTGTTGATCATTCAATCATCCTAAACCTGCAAAAAAAACTTGACCCAAAGAACATAAGTGTGTTAAAAAAAAAATAGCTAATTTCTTTCTGATTCTTACGCAAAAATTGAATGTCAAATGAAACAGATTAAGGAAAATCAAAAAGTGTTATATTCGGTCCAATTCATAATATCGATAACAATCCATTTTTAAGAAATAACCATAAAACATAAACCAACTCCCTGTTGTCGAATGACTTCATGCACTACGCGATTAGCATTACAAAGATTTGTTGTATCCTGCTAGTTAAAACTTCATAAAAAATACACATCAACAATATTAATGCCAAATGTTCAGAAATCATCTAAATAATTTTACAATTGTTCCGCAAGCATTATTGTCTTCATTTACGCTGCAAAAATACATGTTGTCCAAAGATTGAAGTGACACAAATATGAAAAAAGTACTTGCACGGAAATTTCTCTCTCTCTCTCTCTCTCTCTTTTATATATATATATATATATATATACTATTATATATATATTTATATATATATTTCAATCAATTTCGCAAAAAAACATTCGTTTTTATAAATTGCTTCAAAAAAATTGATTGCATCATTGCAGAATTT
Organism: Pinus taeda; assembly: GCA_000404065.3. Lineage (NCBI taxonomy): Eukaryota > Viridiplantae > Streptophyta > Pinopsida > Pinales > Pinaceae > Pinus > Pinus taeda. The sequence continues at coordinate 1,889 of APFE030007965.1, read as the reverse complement.
TGAGTATATATTATATAGAATATTTTTTTTTTTTTTTTTTAAATTTTTTATCAAAGAATATTATAAATAAAATATATTTTAATTATGAACACATATGAAATATGTGTCTAAAACCAAATTTATTAAATAAAATTGGACTCTTAGACCTCGTGTCGTGTGGAGCAGAGTTTGTTATTCACTTGGATTCTTCTAAAATCAAATTTATTAAATTAAATTGGACTCTTAGACCACATGCCATGTGGAGCAGAGTTTGTTATTCACTTGGATTTTTTTGCTTTCAACTTGCCATGTTAAAACAGTCCAAAACAAAACCATTACTCTTCCATCTCAAGCCTTGTTACAAAACATTTTATACGTCTTTCTCTTCTTTTCCTCATTTCCCCCCCCATGATAAGAAAAAACTTCCCCTATTTATACAAAAAGATGAGAAGCTATCTCATTATTGAGAGTCCATGAATCTCTCCCTATATCTCTAGAGTTACAATCAAAATAAGAAATGATAAGACACGTCTTCTTAGAGTTTCAATACAAATAGAAAATGAGACACATATCCTTATGATCTCATGATCTTCTCCACTCAAATTCGAATTTGGTTTTGGGAGGCCACATAAAGGTCTTTTATAAACTTCCTTTTGACCTAGACATGTCAAAACGTTCATCCCACTTGTTAGGTATAAGAATATGCACATTATTTTCTAATTTTTAACCATAAATTCATTTAAAAATGCTAAGAATTAATAAAGTTTGGAAAAACATAAATGTGACCCAATAGTGATAATGGTAAGGTAAATGTAATGAAATGGAGGTAAATTTAATGAAATAGAGGTCGACTAAAGGTGACAACATGGAAATATAAGTGAAAATGTAGTGGAAGTGAATGACAATTTCAAGGCTCAACATGTCCCTCACAAGCCTGCGCTGGTGACAATAAGCCATTTCAAGAGGCAATTAAACACAAATTTTGACCAAAACTTCACTTCAACAAGGCTGAAATACACTCAATGAAAGGAAGTAAGTTCTGCTAGAGTGTCTTAGGATGTGAATAAGCTACTTGGAACGATGATCGTTCCCTAGTATGGTCGCCAATTTGCTATGAAGAATTTGGTATTTACGGATAAATCCTAATTCCCTAGATAAGTAGTCATATCTAGAACAAGAGTTTAAAGCACTTTAACCTTTTTCTATAAACAATAGATAAGACAAAGAGAATGAGAGGACCTACTTGTACTTTTGCTTTCCTCTTGCCTCCTTTGTATTGGTCCTGTCGCTCCTTCTTGTACTTAACACGCTTGAGAAGTCCCTATAAACATCAACAAAAGACAAAGAACCAATCAAAGAAAAAGATCTATTGATTACAAGTAAATGGAATCAGATACATTCACACATATAAGCATCACATATCAAGATAATCATATGGAAAAAGGTGTAAATACTTTGTCATGCGGAAAGAGTTATTTTTGCGGACAAACCTAACCTCCCTAGGAGTCTAAGACTCTCTAGTGACAAACAAAGCAAACAAGAGCAATCCTTCTCTAAACACACGTTATTCTATGAGAGATCAAGTGTTTTCCGATCTTACCTTAGGTCCAACGCTTGTTGTAGCATTCCAGCCTTGCTGATCCAGATGAGCTCCTCCTTCACTTTAAGACCTGCATACACTAACAAAGCAAACGATTACATAACACCTGAATATTCATCATAAAACAAAGCATATTCATCACATAGACCAAGAAGTACATGAAATAATTCATTAACAACAAATCATTGAGAAGAATGGACTTATTTGTATTAAGGAAACAAAAAAGGAACCATTACAACCTGAGCCTTGGTGTTGTGCAACTCCTCCCAGGGTCCAGCAAGAGATTTCCTCTACTTTGACAAGCTCACCC
>APFE030007957.1:12212-86458 GCA_000404065.3 Pinus taeda | reverse complement strand
ATTTTTTTTTTTTTTTTTGCAATGTATCAAGTTGTCTTAGGCTAAGATTTCAAAATCGTTATACATCTAGCAATTAAAAAAAATTACTCTTGGTATAATAACTCTTTCATTCACGTGTTCATTTTTAATGTTTTTTTAGTCATAAAATTTTTCCATAATGTCATGCTTGAAATATTTTGAAAATTTAAGATTGTTTTGCAGTCATTATCTTTGGTTTTAATTCCATGATTGAAAAATTGTCAAGATTTTAATGTTTTTCTAAGTCGTGATATTTTATCTTTAATGTTATGGCTAAAAACAATTATAAATATTTTTTCTTAGTGCCATGCTTGAAAATTGTTGGAATTTTAAGGTTTTTCAAAGAAGTGATATTTTAAATTTAATGTCATGCTTAAAAATCATTGGAATTCTAAGGCTTTTCAAAGACATGATATTTTATCGTTAATGTCATGTTTGAAAATCATTGGAAATTTAAAGTTTGTCAGAGTCACGATATTTTATTTTTAACATCATTATTAAAAAATGTTGAAAATGTACCCTGAAAAAAGATGTTATTCCGGCATCAACACTTTTCGATTTCAAAGTGTTTTTTGCACCAAACAAAATGGCTTTTATTGTTTTTTACTGTTATTTTTAAAAAATATTGAAAATTTACTCTGAAAAAAATGGTGATGCATAATCAACACTTTTTATTTTTGGGTTGTTTTTTCATGTTTTTATTTTTTATTTTTTGGCTGGAGTATCTGTTTTGAGGTAATAGTTCCTGTTTGATCGGTAACTATGTTTTGAACATATGGTTTAATATACTAGTTAAATATACACTATGTTTGATTATGGTTTATTTACACTATACTATACTCTGCATAATTTATAATGTTACAAAAACTAACTGAAGGCAACCTTTTGAACAAAGAATTCAAGACAACATGACTTGCATATAGAGATATTTTCATTGTTGATTACATAGAGTTGTAGTTCTACTTTGACATTCATCGTTTATTACACATACAACTAGTTGGACAATACCAGCGAAAAAGAAGAAGGAAAGTAGTGGTTCGCATATGAATCATAATCCTGGAAGCTCAACTAAAGACTCATCCTATACCTCTTCAACTTTTAGTTGACGAGGCCATTAAAAATTATGAAAAATAAAATAATTGACATCAGTATGATCATTATGCATGCAATGGTGTTAAACATCGATACAAAGTTATTATAAACATTATAATTATATGACCAGAAATGGGTGTCAAAAGCATGAATGCTAGTACGGGATAAAATAGATTACAATGTACCCTCCATAATTTATAATGCTAGAAAAACTAACTGAAAGCAACTTTTTGAACAAAGAATTCAACACAACATGACTTACATACAGATATATTTTCATGTTTTATTACACAAAGTTGTAGTTATGACTTGAAATTCATGGTTTATTACACATACAAGTAATTTGACAACATACCAATCCACAAAAAGAAGACAATTATTGGTTAAAATAAGAATCATGATCTTGAAAGCTCAACTAAGGACTTGTCATATAGCTCTTCAACTTCTAGTTGACTAGGCCATTGAAAATTATGAACAATAAAATCAACATCAGAATGATCAGTATGCATGTGATGGTGTTAAACATCGATACAAAGTGATTATAACACTATAATTATATGACCAGAAAAGGGTGTCAAAATCATGCATGCCAGAACGGGATCAAATAGATTACACTGTACCCTGCATAATCAATAATGTTACAAAAACTAACTAAAAGAAACTTTCTGAACAAAGAATTCAACATGACATGACTTACATCTATTGATCATGCTTAAAAATGGATGCAAATATTTTCCATAAAAATGTATAAGATGTAGGAAACCCAGCGTTAACTTATCACAACATTATGCCAAATTATAAACCCTATAATTATATGACCAAAAGAGGGTGTCAAAAGCATGAATGCCAGCACAGGATGAAATAGATTACATTGTACCCTACATGATTTATAATGTTACAAAAACTAACTGAAAGCAACTTTTTGACCAAAGAATTCAACATTACATGACTTGCATATATCAATCAGGCTTCAGAATGGATGCAACTATTTCCATAAAAGTGTATAAGATGTAGGAAACCTAGCATTAACTTATCAAAACACTATGCCAAATTATAAACCCTATAATTATATGACTAGAAAAGGGTGTCAAAATAATGAATGCCAACACAGGATCAAATAGATTACATTGTACCCTGCATAATTTATAATGTTACAAAAACTAACTAAAACCAACTTTTTGAACAAAGAATTCAACACGACATGACTTGCATATATCAATCAGGCTTTAGAATGGATGCAAACATTTCCCATAGAAACATATAAGATGTAGGAAACCTAACATTAAATTATCACAACATTATGCCAAATGCCATTCGTAGTATATGTGAAGCACCCGAATAGAAGACAAAAGTTGCAGCTTGTCATAGTCAAAAGCAATGAAAGCTCCAGGAAAGGAATACAACAATATACTCAATATGCACACCTTCACTGCTTACTTTACAATAATGCATCTACAACACCTTCGCTAAGAACCAAATATGGACATGACTGAAAAATGATGTTGCTAGAATAAAAATACATGTCCCATCCCAGATCAAGCAGATTAAGAAAATCAACCTGTTTTCTTTATTCCAACTTTTCCTAGGTTTGGGGCATTCAATTAAAATTCCTTCACTAAACACTAGTATGTAAGAGTGCACAATAAAATATAAACCAAATTGGTAGCATAACCAATTATAGACATGATTGAAAACCAATGTTGCTAGAATACAAATGCATGTCCCATACCAGAACAAGTAAATAAATATGTTTTCATCAATTTAACTTTTCCTTAATCAAAATAAAAATAAAAATACACATACACAGTTACATAATACAAATACAAATATACAGTTAAGAATGATGCATTTGTATTTAATCCTAACCGGTCATGGTCATTGTTGTTCGCTATGGTTGTTCAATACAAATACATTAAACTGAAACCCAAAAGCCACAAAAGCCCAAAAGACAGGTTCACATCAGAATCCCCAAGTCAACAGAATCCACAGAAGAACCATACATTTACAAAAGCCACATTTTGGAAACCATAGAAGCCACAAAATAACCCTGCATCCACAGAATCCACTAAAAAACCCAAAATCCCAAATATCCCATAAAATGCCCAAATTTATCTCAACCTAAGTCATAGAAGCCACCAATTTTGGCAGCCACAAAAAGACCTTGCATCCATAGAAGCCATAAAAGGCACATAAAAAACCACAGAAAAATCCCATATCCAAAATATCCCATAAAACCCTTTAATGAGTGAAAAACCCCCAAATTTTATCTTAGCTTATGCTACAAAAGCCACCAATTAAAGCCATAAAAAAACCCTACATCCACAAAAAGGCACAAAAGCCACATAATAACCCATAGAAAAACCCCAAATCCAAAATATCCCATAAAACCCTCTAACCAGTGCAAAAATGTCAAATTTTATGTCAAACTAAGCCATAGAAGCCACCAATTGAATCCATAGAAAAACCCTACATCTACAAAAGGAAAAAAAGCTACAGTTAACGCACAAAACCCTAAGAAAAACCCTAAATAGCCATAAAACCCTTTAACCAGTGTAAAAACCCATAATTTTATCTCAACCTAAGCCACAAAAGCCACCAATTGAAGCCACAGAATAACCCTACATCCACAGAAGGCAGAAAAGCCACAGAATAACCCATAGAAGACATAGAATGCTATGAATACTAAGCAAAATGATGTGTTGACAAACACAATTACAAGTATGGCTGGCAGGATGAAGAATCCTACCAGAGAATGATGATGCAAAGCTTCATAAGCCTGTTGTAGCAAGCCGACCATTGTTTCTAATGACAGGTCAAACAGGGTCGAGCGAGCAAGAGAAATCGAAAAAAGATCCATCCAATTTTGATCCACAATCGACGACATACAACCCTCCCGAAACCCTTTACTGTGCCCACACCCCACCTCTGTGGCTGGACAACGCACTGCTACGGTTGAATAAAAAAACTCGGTAGCCGAACAACATGTCATAACACGCGAGAAATGGAGGTTCACCTAATAAAACATCAAAACCTCACACATAGGAATCGACAGTGTTGTGGTAAAATCTAGCACCCTGTGGCATAAGTGCTGCAGGAGAGATAGAAAGACCCCTAGAGACAACCTCTGGATTGATTGTAGACCAGTGCCTAGGACATCTTAAGTAGACCAGTGCCTAGGACATCTTAATTGGAGTTCTGATAATCTGTGAGGGGTTATCAGAACTCCAATTGTCACGTAAAAAGTTAATAAGAGGGGCTTAGTTCAATAAGGCTTCACTGAGGTAGATTCAAGCCAACGCACAGATCCAAATGCTCGGGGTATATTGGGGTAATCTCAAAGAGAAATAGATTATTCCTCTATTGACTGACACACAAAAATGAGATAGCTTGAAAGTAAAATCGTAGTAATGATGGAGAGGAGGAAAGGAAGGAGGGAAAAAGATGCATAGGGTTGTAACAAAAAGAATCCTAAGTAGCAATGTTCCAGCAGAAAATGGGATTCGATGGATAGGGCTGTAAACAACACAAGATCCTAAACCACGATTTTCCAGGTGAATGATAGAAATAGAGGTGTACAAAAGAAGGTTTCAAATAAAAAACGACATGGGTGTGATTCTCTTCCAAAGCTAACATAGATATGGGCTAATACAGGTCCTATAGGTTAATCAAATACACAAGTAAATCTGTAATTTTACAGGTACAACAATGCTAGTGAATAACACATGTATGTTTGTGATAAGAACATGTACTATCTTCTATGAGCAGCTAAGATAAAGCCATATATTGAAGAGGAACCAACTGCATTCATTATACTATTTCAAAGAAAGAAAAACACAGATGAAATGAGATTACCGATAGGAACATGCTGCACATTAATCATGCTTGGAATCAACAAGGAAACATCATTTATCTCAAAGGGTCCAAATAACCAATCCATACATTCAACATGATATCAATGAAGCCCCCATGAATAAACATATTAGAACCAAATGGCATCACAGAACTCAGACCCTACAGGTGAGAAATTCAAGAACCCTCCTTATGAATTTCATCCCCCTATTTATAAGAAAAGGGGGAGAGTTTGAGTTACAATAAAAAATATCTCTGAGCCAGAGATCCAGTTGTGTGCTAGGCTAGTTTTCTCGACTCTTGTAAGGATCTTCTACCTAAAGATTACAATCTGGATCTGATCCCTTCTTGGAAATAGAAAACTACAAAAAGTAAAAAAGAAATAGGAGGAAGAATGGATGAATGAATCCTTTGTTGTCCCTATGAAAACTATAGATTAGGTCCTGTCTCTGTCACAGTGTGCTTCCCATGTTGCTTGGCCTATTTACTGTCTATTCTCCTTTAAATTCTTTTGTCATCGATTTGGGAGGCGTGTTGCATAATAGTTTTCTAAGGAATGCACCCACACTTGGTTTGGATGTGCCATCCCCCATGATTTACTGTTAAAGCTGCTGTCTGGACCGACTCTGTCATTTCAGCCTTAAACATCCTGCTGAACGTAATTGGTGCCCTGATCTACATGGGATTGTGTATTACAGTGTAACAGAGAAGACTCTTGGGCGTGGGATTTTACATTGCATTAATATGAAAACATGCGAGTTTCGACTACACTTTAGCCCCCATGCTTTTAGCCCCTTTCTGTTTATTCATATCACCTAACCGTGGGCTGTGATCGAGCACTTAGCCCTTCGGGCGCTAAGGCTCTCAACTGCTGTCTGGGGGGGCATTTTCCTTTATAACTTGAATCGCTTTTGATTGTGCCTTAAACTGCACCGGTTGATATCCTGAACGAAAAATCTTTATGAAATAGAACGCAATAACACATTGCATCTGGGGGCTTTCTCCTTATCACAATCGCAACCGAGGAGGAGTATCGGTGGAGGAATAAGCTTTTATCGTGCAATCGCTGATACCACAGGGTGACATCATCATTGCCACTTGTCACCTTGTGAGTGGTGACACATGTCACTTGTAAATGGCCCCATTTCACCCTTGAAAATGTTGAAACTGAGTGACACGTGTCATCTGCCACGTCAGCATCTGTACTAGCATATGTCCTCCATGTTGCCACATCATTGATGACGTTAGATACCATGTCATCTTTGAGGACTAATCATATGCCGCCACGTGGTGCCTTCGAGGAGAGAGAAAAAGGCCTGCCCGACCTTATTTTTGCATGCATTTCCTTTGTAAATAAATTTTGGCCCTCCCCAGTGATGTACCGCTATATCGCAAATCAGCGATAATGCGAGGTTTTGAAGTGTGTAGGATTGCGATGTTGCAGGATGCGGGATCACGAGACTGCGATATAGCAATATTGTGGGACATGCATGATGCGCGATTGTGGGATTGCGGGACTGTAGGACTGCAGGACTGAGGTGTTGTGAGACTACGATATTGTGGGACCTACGGGACTACAATTCTACGGGACTTATGGGATGCAGGATTGCAATTTGCCTTTTTCCTTTGGTGTTTTCTCTTTGTTTTCCAACTTTCCCAAGGGTAACTTCAACATGCTCTAATGTCTGCTCCAGGAGTCCATTTTTGGACTTCCATATACCGTTGAAAAGATCTTTTTGAGCACTAGGCAATGAAGAGTGTCTGATTAAGCTTTGATAGCCTATGTGGCTCAAAAATTAGCATCAAACTTCATTGTTATTTGGAATTTGAAGCAAATAATGACTGATAAAGTAGTGAGTGACAACAGGCAGAGCAAAATGAACAGGTTTTGGGCCTAAACAAAAATGAACAGGGAGGGAAAGGAGGTCCAGAAGCGGCCACAACATGAACCCTAAACATTGCCAAGACACAGAGGTGGGGTCCATGATGCCAAAGAGACACATGGAGGAATGTGATGGACATGTGTTGTACATCTAACTCGGCCAGCCAGGTGTCATTTTATGTCCACATAAGGAGACCACGCAACTATTGGCCTCCCTCCCCTATTTAATCTACTCAATGAAATGGCAATTACAAATTGGTTTTAAGTGTAAAATATAGAGGATTGTGATTTGTGACAAGATTACGAAGGGATTGAGATGGGCGAAAATGATCTTCGCTAGGGTTTTCCTCTGTGTCACGATTTACAGGACAGTCACAAGGGTGCATGGGTCTAATCTTGGTCTTGGTTTTCTCGAAGGATATTTCTTGTGTCCATATCTATGCATGCAGCGAGTAAAATGGGTTCCTCTATTTTCATGGAGTCCAAATCTTGTTTAAGGATGGGTTACACACTTAGCCTTGAGTTATTATGACTAGTGCATTATAGATCTCATTGATTGCAGCAAACAAACTCTCTAGACGAGTATATGGAAGATCGAGGGTGTTTTATAATCAATATGCTAAATCGCTCCTCTTCGAGCGTGATCCTCTGGTTAAAAATGTATTTTTATCACTAGTTATGGATTTTTGTGGTGATTGCAGGCTCTAAGTCCTTGTGTTGATAAGATCTATTGCTTTCTCTCATGAATCTAGTATCTCAGGCTACGATGTAGCATTCCTATAATAAAAAAAAACCTCCAAGTTTCTTGAGGCCACATTTTTTGTTGAAGGTGGAGGTCATGGTTGGAGCTATTTAAGCCCTATCTGATACCCATGGCTCTCAGGCCCTTTTCTTCTTGTATATCGAGTTGAGGAACAAACAAAAAAAGTAGACTGGGAAAGTCTCTCATATGTTTTGGAGGCACATCAATATTTGACTATGCCCCTCCAAATTTTTTCAAGATCCCCAACTAGAAAAATGTTTCTCGTTCATATCTGGGATGTGGCTATAGTAAAGAATATAAAAATAAAAGTGCAGAATTTGTTGGGTTATCCAACAAATTTTCAACACTTGATCCATGAAGGAAATCTTTTACAAGATGACATTTTCTTGCAGGAATACAAAATATCCTACAATTCAACCATTATTATAAATATTAGATTGCGGTGTGGAAATCTAGGTGCAGGAGGGCATTCTAGTAATACAAAAGGTCTAGTTTCTTTCAAGGATGTACTAAAGGAAGAGTTGAAATGCATAAAAATCTAATCAAATCTTCCACTACCCCCAACCCCTATATTGTATAACAAATGAATCAAGTGTCGACCTTGAGAGTAAATCAGCCATAGGTCAATGAACTCTACTTCGATTCCAATTAAAGAGAAATCATACACAAATTTAATGGTTTTTGGCCCAAGACGAAGGACTTATATAAATGGATCTACTCCACTTGGACTGACAACTGTAATATTTATCTATGTTCTAAAGGTTTTTTTATTGTAAAATTTGATATAGTAAAAGATTTGGATTATGTTTTAAAAGAGGGACCTTGGTTTTGGGGTATCACGGGCCTCTTTTAACTCCAAGGTTCGAGGTGTTGATGCTAACTCGATGGTTGTATCCAAAATGACAATGTGGGTCAAATTACATAATCTCCCTTTGCATTTTTGGCATCACAAAGTGTTAGAGGGAATCAACAATTTTTTGGGGAAGTTCTTAAAGGTGGACTTAGATAGAGTGACAAAAGGAATCTCAGATTTTCCACGATATGTGTAGAAGTAGACCTCAGTAAAGGTTTACCAAATCATTTTATTCTAATTCATAATAATATGTAGTGGTCCTAGTATTTAGATTTTGAAATACGACATTTAGATATCATTTTTGTCTTCAAACTAGACACTTATAAAATTTGTGTCCTCATGCAAAAAATTATCCCAAAAGAAACAAGAGACGAGCCCAAAAGCTAAAGGGATGGCAATTCTCAGATTACCATGATAATGCAACAGAGGAGGAAGAAAACCCAGTGAATGCAACAAATATTGTTGAGCATAACTCTTAGGAAATCACAACGAAGAGGGGGGAGGAGAAGGTAGTTTTGAGGGTTCAAACATACAAAGTAACATCAGAATCATATCTCCAACACCAAATCAAAAATACCATATCTGAAAGAAAGGCAAGCATACTAAAATAATTCATGCATCAAAGAGTTCAAACTTTGATAAAGAAATCCATGTAAATGTAATAGATAATCAAATGGATATTGTATTTTCCATTCCCAACTCTAGTGGTTGGCAAAAAGTGGAGAAAAATAAGGGTAGGAAAGAGTAGTATTTTTTCTTCTTTTTTATTTTCTTTCTAGATACCAGGTAAAGTTGGTATGATCAAATGCTTTTAAGCATCTACAAATTGTAATTTTGTTCTTTTGAATAAAATTGTGGTTTTTCGTGGGGAAAAAGTGTAAAATTCATAAATATGAAATTATTTTGTCAGTTTATATAGCATAATTACAAAGTTCGACGCCATAAATTATATGAGAACCAAATTGTGAAATGTGAATTTGAAAATATTGTAATTTCAACAGCAGATTTGTACGGGATGAAAATGCAATAATCTAATTGGACGCTAGTCCACGCTTTCAGCATTGGCAGGTAAGTATTGCATTTTATGAACTAGGTTTAAAAATGTAAAATAAATACAAATACTTTTAAAGTAACAACAATATTTATTATAAAATATTACTTTATAAAATCATAAATATAACCATGGTAACACATGTTATAATATAAAATAGAAGATGTCAAAATCATATTTATTTATATTTCATTATATGTAATATTATACACAGCCTACCGTGTTTCATTTATAATTTTATTATATGTAATATTATATAATAATAGCGTGTTTCACTAAAATAGTAGACCAAAAGCTATGATCGTGTATTATGAGTAAACATTTCACTAGTTTATTTCCATTATACATAATATAACATGTTTTACCAAAACAATATACCCAGAAGTCATGCTTGTGTATTATGAGTAAACATTATATTCATCATTGTTTTATTTTTAAAAATTAATTTTTTATTGATGTGTTTTTTTCAAGGAAAAAGGCGCAATTTTCATTAATAAATTAAGAAAATTACATGTTGTATCAGTTAACATGTATGAGATGCGTTCACAGTAATTCCAATCATCAAAGTACTAAGTATATATACATATTACAACAAAATTGCAGAGCAAAATATATTCGTCAGGAAACTAAAAACCATAGCAATGTATCAAGAAAAATTGTTATGACAAAAAACAAAGTAAACATAGAATGATAAGAGTGATCATTCTGAGTGGTTCCCATTCATCTCAATGAATAGACGGTGGAAAAACTGATAGAACTCTCCATCTCTGAACTCTTTTACTATCTATTGACCCCTATTCAGCTGTGCGACCTCTTTGGAAAGAAAATCAACAATCTTATTCCTTTCCCTGTATATATGAGAGCATACAATAAAATCAAATTGTGATTTTAGAGTAAATACATCATCCAGTGTGTCCCTGAGTGTGTGCATGTGACAAGGATATACATCATTTATCCAATTTATTACAAGAAGTGAATCCCCAAAGATCTAAATCCTTTGACAATTTTGTTCCCGTGCAAATAATAGGAGATGTTTTAAACTGTTAAGCTCAACATAATTATTAGTGCCCCTGCCAAGGCCAACTTGGATTTTGAAAGACAAATGTTCATGCAAGTGAAGAATGACACCCCCCCACAGCCCTCAGCTTGGGCCGAACCATCTAAATATCCCCATGGTGAATGTGTATCAATGATTTCAGGAGAAATGACCCACGGTGACTTGTTGTCCAAAGAATTAGGAAGTAAATTGAAGATGGCCATGGAGTTTGTAATGGTGGCAAGTCTGTTTATCTACGCGTCTTGGAAGATCATATGATTCATGTTTAACCAGATTCCCCAACAAAAAATCAGGGGCGTATTTTTGTCCTTTTGAGTGAGTGCCTCTGACCACTAGTATTGCCATGCCTCCTCAATATTTTGGCCAGACCATGTAGTCCTTAATTTTAGCATTGAAATTATTTGTGACCAAAACTGTGCCATGACCGAGCAAAGGAGAAAGAGATGTTTCACGTCCTCAACATTTTATTTGCATAAACAACAATGAGAAGGACCATGTATAGCCTGCCTCATGAGGTTTAATTCAGTTGGGGCTTTGTTTGTGAGTATACACCACATGAACAACTTAGTTTTCGAAGGGGCTTTTAATTTCCATAGATGTCGCCACCACCAGCTGATCATACCATTTTCCTCTGTTGACATAAGAGCAGCATAGCCAGCTTTTGGAGAGTGTCTTCCATGAGGGGCGATGGCCCATATGAGCTCAACATGTTTTTCAGCTAGCCTAATATTGGCTTCCTCTAATGGCCCAATGAAACGATCCTAATCCCCTGATCATCTTTCCGGTATATTCAAAGCTCTTTGATCCTGCCATCGCTGGGGCAACCAAGGGTCTAGACCTGCAACTGCAATATGAGCTATCTTAGTGAAACCAGTCATAGAGAGGAACTATTGAAGGGCCCGAGGAAGGATATGGGCATTCCCACACCCAGTCCAGGCATCAGTGCCTAAACGAACCTACTCCTCGATACCAATTTTCCAAGCTAGCTCATGTTTGATGGTGTTGAAGGATTGGGTGATTGCCTTCCATATAATGGATGCACCAACAATGGACATGCTAGGGCAGCAAATCAACTCCATAATTGAGAGGGGGTGAATGTATTTGAAGTATATTATCTCTTGCTAGAGGCTTGTTGACTTGATAATTTGCCAGCACATTTTGGCCGCTAGGGCCTTTGCAAAAGACTGAAGGTTTTTTAAGCCCACCCCCCCAGATTCTTAGGCTTCCTAATCCTGTCCCAGTTGACCCAGGCAAAATTCCTCCCTGTGTGTTGTCCCTGTCAGAGGAAATGACAATAGATTTGTTGAATCTTGTTTAGAATGTCTTTAGAGATCCATGCCAGCATAATCCAGTAAATCGGGATGGCCTCGAGCACTGATTTTATGAGAGTAAGCCTACCTGCCCTGGAGAGCCATCGTTGTTGCCAGATGTTTATCCTGCTTTTAATCTTAGCAATGAGACAGACCCAGGAAATGATTCAATATCCATTCAGCTTCAGTCTGAACCCCAGATACTTAGACCCGCATCTAGTTCATGTTTGACAAATGCAAAATGTTGGGATGCATATTGTTCCTCATTTTGGAGGCAAGACACATAGATGATTGAGGATTTTCCAACATTGGGTTCCATACCTATGGCTTTGTAAAAAAGAGATAATATGTTTTTGAAAACATATGAATCATGAAAGGAACCATTAAGAAATATAATTACGTCATCAAAAAACGGAAGATGTGAGAGGGTAGTCATATGTGAAATCTAAAGATCCTCTAGGTCACCCTCCTCATGAGCATTTTTCATCAGTCTACTTAATCCTTCCATGACTAGAAGAAAAAGGAGGGGGAAAGAGGGCATCCCTACCTAAGACCACGCTCAGCATGAAAAAAACCTGAAGCTGCCCCATTTTAATGATACTGAAAGAGGCAGAAGAGATACAACACATGATCTAGGAGATAAAAAAGTGTGGAAAGCCTATATGTGTGAGAATGAGATGAAGGCAGGACCAACTCACCTTATCAAAAGATTTGGAGAGGTCGATATTTAAAATGATGAACTTCTTATTCTGCTTTTTAATTAAATGTAGGGCTTCTTGAGCAATTCCAATAACTTTATGAATTTGACGATGATTGAGGAAAGAAAATTGTTCCTTGGATATCATCCTAGAAAGGATCGGTTTAACACAAAGGGAAATTGTTTTAGATATGATTTTATAGAAGTTGTTGCAAAGGGAGATAGGGCAATAATCATCAAATTTAAGGGGCTTATCAGCCTTGGCCATGAGGGCAAGGAAAGTCGCATTAAAACCTTCATGCATTATGTTGGAAGTTCTACACTCCTCTATAGCCTTGAGAAGATCCGACCATATTAGCTCAAAGAAAGTGCTATAGAATTCCACCGACCACCCATCCAACCTTGGAATTTTGTCTTTCTTTAAACATTCATCACAGCTTCAAGTTCCCCCGGTGAGACTCGAGCTAATAAGGCCTCCATCTCTTCAGGCTCGACAAAACTAGGTAAAGCCTCTACTAAAATAATGATGTCTGGGAGGGTCACATCCCTTGGGGCCTTATAATTATTGGAAAAGTGTCGGACACCCATATCCTCCAATTGATGGAATGTATTAGCCTCCCTGCCTTCTGTATCATGCAATTCCCAAATAGCGTTGATTGCCTTTCTCCGCCGAGCGTACTAATGGAAAAACTTGGAGTTCTCATCCCAAGCTTTTAGCCATAGTGCTCTACTTTTTAACTGCGATGACTCCTCTTTCAATCTCAAAAGTCTAATCTTTTTTTATTCTAATTGGATTAGATGAGCCTTCATGTTAGTCGATACAAAACTACTAGTCCTAGAGGCTTCCAATTGATTAAGTTCAATTTCAATCCTTTGAAGATCAACTTCATCCTTCCTCTATTTTTCCTTTGCCCATTCAATTGTTTTGGTTTTAAGACAAGCCAACTTTTTTGGTATGACCTCAGCGGGGGATATATGATTGCTCGACATACAATGGATCCATGAATCAGTGACAATTTTATGGAACTCGACTTCTGCTAGCCAAGACGAATTGAATTTGAAAGGTGAATGGGGTTTGTAATTTCCAGCCCTAAGCAACAAAACAATTGGGGAGTGATATGATATCTCTCCCGAACTCACCCATTGGTGATAATGCTTTAATCTATCTAAAAGAGATGCTTTTATCAGAAAAAAGTCCAGCCTTCTAGCCAAAGCCTTCTCCCAGTCCTTCTATTTCTCCAGGTCAACAAGATTTTGGCAGTAACAATGTTTATAAGTTCATGGGACTCTGTTGCCCTAGGACTCTGCCAGGCCTAGTGAGAAGTTTAAATCACCTCCAATGATTAGGTTGTCTACTTGCATAAAATCAACATCTAGTAGTTTAACCTAATACTATTCCCTGTTATGGTAGGGTCCATAAACGTTGACAAACCTGAGAGGGAAATTGTAATCCGTGGAGGTAACATTTGTACCCATGGCACTAGATATATATATATATATATTGTTGAAACCCATGGCACATCCACTCGAGCGCCCTTTAAATTCCAAGGAGTGGAAAACCCAATCTAGAAGGAAACTTAGGAGCGTATTATTAACCAAACTCTCTTCCCCCAGAGTTTCTTGCAAGAAAATGATGTCTTTTGCTCTAATAGACATAACCTTTTAAGAGCCATTTTTTTTGTTTGGGCTAGACAGGCCCCTGCAGTTGAAAGAGAGGCACTTCATGGGGTAACTTTTGGAGGGTTGCCCTTTTCTCTAAGGACCCAATCAATGGGGGTTTGAACCCCAGAAGCCACTTCGATGCCAGCCCTCTTAATGGCATTTGAGAGGTGAGATTGTTTTCCACGAGGGGGTTTTGAGGGAATGGTAGGGAGGGGATCCGCATCCAAACAATAGGCAGGGGTCTAGGTGGTAGGAAGGGAGTGAAGGAAATAGCGATGAGAACCACTAGGGGTCGGGCTGCCTCCAATCGAGGGAGTGGGAGGGAGAGGGATAGTAGTGGGGTTAATGCTGAGGGGGGGAGGGGGGAAGGGGTTGATACAATCGAGAAAAAAAGGGAACACAACTTGCTGAACTTAGACACCGAACGAGACAAACTCATCGAAGCGTATTTAAAAGCAGATAAGCAATCATTTGAAAATAGAGGAGGGGAGGGAGGAGTACCCGGAAAATCTGAGTCTCAGTCCTGGGCTTGGCGAGAGGAGCCATGGATGCCATAATGTCTAGTTGTGAAGAGGAGTGACCACAATTGAACTGTTGGGGCCCTGAAACCTCTGGAGGGACTGACTGTGGATGAAAGTCCGCCTCCATAGTTTGAGTACTAACTGAAACTAGGGACCTTGGAATCTCCTGTTGCTTCCCAAAAATAAGGGGTAGTCTTTGTACAGATGAATCACTTCATGGCACCGACAACAATGGAAAAGTATACCTTCGTAATCAAGAATCTGCCTCCTGGTCGTGCCCTCCCTGGTGTCTAGATACACTAGTATTCTGGCTAAATCCATGCAACCCGTATCCATATAAGCCTTGTCGTGATCTAGATAAACCCCCATGTCATCTCTTATAACCTTGAAGATATCCTCATAGTAAAATCGAAGCGGAAGACCTAGCAGGCGAACCCAAATTGGACTAACACCCATGTTTTCCTTTTTTGGGTTGAAGAGCGGAGACCAATGCTTTAGCAAAATTGGAGTCATTTCAATGTACCAGTATCTCGTCAATACCCAATCCACCTAGTCTAGCTGTGAGAAAATGAGTGTGAACCACCATCTGGACAAATTTATGACTCCAGGTAGATGCATCATTAAATTTCCCCAGACCTCCGCAGTCCATTTCCTTAGTCAAGCCGGTGTATAATTCTTGGCGCGCACCCAATCCACAAGCACAGTACTCTCTGTTAGGGCCGCTTGTGCCATTAGGATGCCCGCCCTAAAAAATTAGGTGACAATCATGTTCTTGAACCTTGGAATGCTTGGATTTTTTTCGTTCCCATTGCCTTTTCTGATTGTTTGCAGGGTCACCTTCAACTAGAGGGTTCTCATTCGAATCTGAAGAGTGATTTTCATCCGAACCAGGGTCCTGACTGGGAATATGAACAAAAAAACTCGATAGGTGAGAAGAAATAGCTCCTTGGTAAGCGGAAACCCCCGACCCCATGCTAAGAAACCCACTATGGGGAGGGGAAGAAACCAGCCCTTCCGAAGCCAAACCATGAAAAGCCTCCACTGAGACACCAACTCCTCCTTAAGTGTAACTAAGACTCGTATGTGCCTGCGACCAGGCCTAGAATTCAGATGAGGAAAAGATAGAGAGAAAAGGTGACTCAGAACCTTCACCCGAATAGAAACCACCTTCTGAAACTGTAGAAATTGGTTGCCTATTACCCAAATCCGGTAGAGTAACCTCCATCTCGTGCATTAAGGATGAGAGTTCGATGACTAGAGAAGTTGGTAGACTGCTAGACGTCGGTTCCTTCCCAACAGCTGATGGGTGTTTTCTCTCAACCCAGATGTCTTTAGGGGTCAAAGAGTCTGAGGAATAGTCTAGGAGTTCCTTATCCATGCTGACACCTAGAAACCCTTGAACCTAATGCATCGTTCCAAAAAACTGGGAGGTAACCCTTATGATCTTCTGACCCTTGTTGCAAAGCTTCGCAAAAAAATGTCGTTTGGCAAAGGAACCCATTTGCCACATCAAATCCCCGTAACTGCTTAGTAAAACTCTGACACGAATTGGCCTTCCAAAAACTATCAGTTCCTCAAAAATCTGTGAAGGCAAATAAAACTTAAACCTACAACTGCCAAGTTCAAACGATAAAACAATAAAAAATGCCCCACTGCGAGTTCTAAGGCTATTTATACAAACCAACGTCTAGAGGAAGGTAGTATCCTAGGGTCGCTATAAACGCCATTGAGAAATAGTCAACAAACCCTTAACTGTGTCATGAGTTCAACAACAGAGCCACGAACCCTAGACCCACCTTCGAAACCGTTGAGGTTCAACATCGCCTTTGTTCCTTTCATTTTTATTGAAGTGTAATAATATAATAATAGTAAATTAAATATACACAATAATGTTTTTTATTTATTTTATGTTTTGGAATGTTTGGCTAAAATTTAGTGGAACAATTTTTGGTCAAATCGTGTGTGTTTTGAATTTATAAATAGTTTTAGCTAAAAAAATTTAGTACATAAAATTGTACAAAATTCACAAATCAAACTTTATAAGTAAACAAATCCTTGTAGATTTTAGGCATATTTCATCTAAAAATATACCCAAAAACCTCCAAAAACATAAAATAATTAAACTACCCCATATCTCCATTTAAATAAACAAAAACCAATATCATGGCCAAAACCAAATCAACCTTGGCCACTAAACACCGCACAAACTTCACTGGAAAAGATGAGACGATTGATATTGAGGATGTTGAAAGCCCAAAATATCTTTCCACCCATCTGTTCTCCACGTTTGGCCATCGTCTCAAAGTCCTTGAATCACGGCTAATTGCATTTTCCTTTACAATACATATGGGAATATATAAAATATTTTAATATAAATGGTTAGTAAAAGAAAAACTTGAATATATATCTCAAAAAATAATACTTGTATATATAAGCTTTGAATATGAAGAAAATATTATTTTCTTATGTTTTTTTTTATGTATAGTTATTTGTTTTTAATACGTAGGAATTTATTAAAGTCTAATTGGTTGAGAAAAAATGCACCATATTACTTTAGTATACAGTTTCAAACAAAATTTTCCCACCAATTCCCCATGCACTTCCTCAAAACAGGTGAAAAGAAACTCCAAAAAGAGTAATGCATGTACAAGATGAACCACAAAGATCCCTTACTAAAACTGCTACGCTGGTGACGTGGATAAGAAGGTTTGGGGAATTCGAGTAATGTTTTTTGACCTTCCCTGGAAAAAATTCATGGGCCTTCACATTGATTCTTTCAATTCTGGGTATGTAAATTAAACTGGAATTTGTAATTTGGTATATACAATACTCTATCATCGTTTTGAGGTTATGAACATTTATATGAAATATTCCCTCAGATTTGAAGAGCTTTGTTTGAAATTTTATCTTCTGTAATATTAAAAACTCTATATTAACGTATTATGTTGGAAATGAATGATATCTATCTGGGTGTTTACCTTAGGAAGATGGTCTTTTTGCTCAGTTCCAACGTGTTAATTATATGCATATCGTTTCAGGAATAATAATGTAGTTTCCTCCCTGCAAGTTTCTTCTTGAAAAGTGAATTTTGATCTTTAATGTTCAGTTGGCTTGTAGTGTGCCTCAATTATTTTAATTTACTAGTCATAAGGAAAATTTGACCCTTGCCCCTCAAGCTCGGCAATATTGCTTCACAGCAATAACCTACTTGTAGGGTTTGGTAATTTTGGGATTTTCCCACATTTAGATATTACTTGTTTGCATACGAGACTGTTACATGCTTGCTACTTTTAATTCCTTCCTAGTTTAATTATTTAGTGGACGGGGTTGGCCTCCGAGTCCTATGTATCTCTATTGCTTGTTTCCTTTCCTAATAGGAAATACACTGACTTGGAGTAACCTATTTGTTTATCCATTAATGGATGATAGCTTTTCTTACAAGTATTCTTTTGGGTTAGTAGATTATTTACTAATAAATGTTAATAGTTTTGTTTACAAGTATTTTTTCAGATTTGTAAATTTCGTTGGCCGAGATTTGTCAATAACTCCTATTAATTATGTTTCCTCTATTTCTTGAGGGTTTTCCTATGGTAACCCTAGAGGGAAGTTTCCTCCAGGAATTTTGTTTCCTCTAGTTAACATTATATACGAGTTATCCTTGAGGCTTTCTAGATTATGAAATCCTTTGGGTGAGATTTTGGCCTTTATTAACTGGTTGAACTAACCCTTTCTACTAGCATGCCAATTCGGTTTCAAGCTTACATTTACTCCATAACATAAATACTTTTGTTTCAAGAATACATTTATTCACCAACATACATATTCTGTTAAAGAATACCTTTAATCAATAGTATAACTTCTTCTATTTCAAGAATACATTTACTCACCAACATACATACTCTGTTCAAGAATACCTTTAATCAATAACATAAATACTTCTATTTTTAATCAATAACATAAATACTTCTATTTTGAAGAATGCATTTAACCTTCAGAAATGATAAATACTTATCTGACTTCGAAAGTTAATCATTGTCAAATAATTAGTTCAAAACAACTATATGTTGCCGCATTTTCCTCCTAACTTTGAGACTTGCTTCCCCTCGAGCTGTTGCTCACATGTAGTAAGACTAGCATTCTTTGTCACAACAATCTGGTCTTAACTAGAGATAGCTTATAAACTTCGTCTGACATATCAGCACGGAAATATTTTGTATTCCTCTCTCATTTTATCCTCTTTCTTATCTCAAGTACCTCTACCCTCTTGATATTTCTTGAGAATAAATCTCCTAGGAATTAGTTAGGGATAGGTAACCGCCTACCCTAACTACCTAACGTGTGAGAGTTACATGTTTGTCATAAACACATTTGCTTCATGCACAATTAATCAAAATAATAAACATTTAAACTTAAATAGTAATATCTAGTTTGTTTAACTGTAGTAATTAAATATTTACAATTGCTAGGCTCATCACATACCCCTCTCTCCCCCCCCACCCCCAAGATTAAACATCATCCCGATGTTTCTATGTTGCAAATAGTTCTAGACGAGCTTCCCTTATAACTTGTTCATCATCCCAGGTGGCCTCCTCCGGACCAATGTTGCCATTGCACTTGAACTTGGGTGATAACTCATTTCCACAACATTACTTCTCTCCGATCGAGTATAACTAGGGGTTCGACCGAGAACTCGCCTTTCAGTTCGACCTACACATAAGGAAAAAAAAAATTAGTCAATTCCTTTCCCTTGGCAAGATTTATTTAAGATTTAATTATCTGTATAGCTTTCCAATTGATTATATGCTTGGGATCATATATATATAATACAGAAACATGAAAAACATTGTGCACACGTATGTGGCTGGGCAAAGAGAGCTGGTAGGCCACCGATCTGATTCGAGCCAGGTGTTATAAACATTTTTGGGCACTTCAACCCCAATCATAAATGTCCATAAACTGAGGGCTCCTAAGTCCCTAAAAGTGTTGCTTCACTGCCTAAAAGAACAAGGTCAGCTGATTACATCATCTCCCAAAAATTCTCCACCAAAAACTTCTCAGAAATGGTCAAAAATGGACCATACTAAATACCTAGTGTAGAAGGTGCGATTCATATCACCTTCCCAGTGTAAAGGGTGCAATGCATACTGAATGGCTCCTCTGTAGGGTGCGATGGTCGGGAATGGACAAATGGCAAGGACAATTTGCGAGGTGGAAGATCATGGAATCTTTCAGAAGCTTCCCCTCTGACACTTGCCTCTCTGTTTTCGACCAGGGATGACTAAGAGATCATCATTCTCCAAGTGGAATCAGGAACTATCAGAGAGAGGACACTAATCAAGACCCCAGAAGATGACCCACCCCCCTACAATCATCTATATATGGATCCCTCATCACAGAGATCTAGAGGCTGGAATCTTGTATCTTGTAGAGAAGTGCTATTGGTTTTCTGGTGTAACTTCATAGTGTTGGGTGATCTAAGCTTTACTTGAGGTGAAGAAGGGCTTTCTTGCTGGAGGATGATGCTGGGTCAGAACATATGGTTGTAATCCTCTTGCTACTCTTGATCTTAATAAAGCTATTCAAGTTTTCCTCCATATTCTTGTATGTTTTCTTATATATGCATTTGTATGGTTAACACATATCTGGTCCTGTGTTATTTATGAATATAGATCTCCGTTCTTCGATAGTAGTATGCTGCTTTGATTCCACAAGTGCTATTTGAAGCTGGGCAGATGAAGAAGAAGCGACAAATATCTATCAGGAAGGAGAGGAATCAAACAAAGAAACCAAGCGCAAGACTACGGTTGGTCTCCTTTGTCCCACTCTTATCTATTTTCATAAAGGAAAGCGAAAGTAGACTTTACTTGTTTGTTTCTAAGATAGCTACCAGTCTTAGTGGGAATAGCAGCTCCGAGTGGACACTATTCCCGGTAACACTAGGATTTGGAAAGGACCACAAAATTTGGGTGCTAATTCAACACATCTGCTCCATTGTAATGTACTTTTCTTGGCCCATACACAAACATAAACATGATCTCTGATTTGAAATTTTCAGAAACTTCTCTTTTGATCAACAAAGTTCTTTTTTCGTTCTTGAGCGGCCTTTAAATTGGAAAGAACTTTTTTAACCATCTCCTCCATTTCTTTCAACATGTCTAGTCCTAACATCCATTTATCCTTTGGCCCGCCCCAACTCGAGGGTGTCCTGCACTCCATACAATACTTCAAATAGACTCATTTGTAGTGATGTATGGCAACCATTATTGTAAGCAAACTCTACCAAATGTATGTAATCCTCCCATTTAGATGGTTGTTGCATCACATAAGTTCGCAACGTATTTTCTACTACTTGATTTACTCGCTTGGTTTGCCCATCCGTTTGAGGGTGGTAAGAAATGTTGAAATGCAATTGTGTTCCTAAACCTTCAAATAAGGCATTCCAGAAACATGATGTGAATTTTACATCATGATCAGAAATTATGATCTTCGGTAATCCATGTAATCTAGAAATGGTTTACATGAACATGTGAGCAATTTGTATGGCCTTGTAGGTGGAATGTACTAGTATGAAGTGAGCATATTTTCTTAACTTATCTACCCACACCATTATTGAGTCATTCTGCTTTTTGGACTTAGGTAGTCCTGTAATAAAATCAATGGAGATGGTTTCCCACTTCCATTTCAGAATAAGCAACAGGTAAACCAATCTGATTGGGTGATGATGTTCCGCTTTCACTTGTTGACATTCCAGACAATGAGCCAAATACTCAACCACTTCATTCTTCAAACTTGGCCATAAATATTCATTTCTAAGGGAGGTAATTAACTTCTAGTATCTGGGGTGTCCTTCATACAGAATTTTATGATATTCATCTAAGATTAAGTCTTTAATATTTTTCTAGCTAGGTAGATACATTTTCCATTTACAAATCAACATACCTTCATGATTTACCTCATATCCCAACTGTTGTTCATTGTTGTTTAAAATTTTTTCTTGCTTCCATAAGAATATATATTCTGGATCAAGCATGGTTGCCTCTTTAATCAGCGCATTAAAGGTAGTTCGCACTTCACTGAAAGAGACCTCATATATAAAGTGTACCTTCCGACTTAAGGCATCTGCGACCCGGTCCTCCTTACCATTCAAGTTCTTGATTTCAAAATCAAATTCACTTAGAAAGTTGACCCAACGATCTTACGTATCATTCAGAGTGGGATGCTTAAATAGTTAGTTAAAATATGATGACCAGTCATTAAAATAAATTTCTTACCCACCAAGTAATGTCGCCACATCTTTAATGCATGAATGATTGTTGTTAGCTATAAATCATAGGCTGAATCTTTTTTCTCATGTTCCTTAAGTTTCCTAGACTTATAAGCAATAACTCTGCCCTCCTGCATTAGTACACCACCAACACCTTCCTTGTTAGCATCTGTACAAACCACATAGTCTTTATTTGGATTTGCAATGCTCAAAATAGGCACGGTGGTAAGTAAATGCTTAAGCTGATCAAATTCTTTTGACACTCCATGGTCTACTTAAAAGTTTTTCCTTTCTTTTGCAGAGAGGTAATGGGATATGCTACTCTGGAAAATCCTTCGACAAATCTCCTATAGTATCTGGCTAGACCCATGAATGACCTTATATCTACCACATCTTTGGTATTGGCCACTCCAGTATAGTTTTTATCTTTTCCGGGTCCACAAGAATTCCATCCTTGGTAATGACATGTCCTAGATACTGGATTTGTTCTTTAAAGAAATCACATTTTTTGTACTTGGTGTATAGTTGATGTTCTCTTAAAATTTGCAAAACAATACTGAGATGTTCTTTATGTTCTTCTATATTCCGAGAATAAATTAGTATGTCATTGTTAAAAATCAATACAAATTTATCCAAAGATTAATGGAATATACTATTCACGAGAAAAATGAAGGTCGCAGGAGCATTAGTTAGCCCGAAGGGAAACACAACGAACTCGTAATGTCCATAAAAAGTTCTAAAGGTCGTTTTTTCTATATCTTCTTCCTTGATTCTGATCCGATGGTATGCACCCCTCACCTGATCAAACAGCTCATCTATACGAGGTAAAGGGTATTTATTTTTAATGGTCAGTTTATTTAACTGGCGATAATCCATGCACACTCGCAAGGTTCCAATCTTCTTCTTAACAAAAAGCTCTGGGGTTCCCCAAGGTGATGCACTTGGGCGGATGTACTTTTTATCAAGTAGTTCTTGTAACTGCATTTTTACTTCTGTCAAATCTGGTATACTCATGTGATAAGGAGCTCGAGATACCGGGGCAGCTCCCAGAATCAACTCAGTGGTGAAAACTATATCTCTCTTTGGAGGAAGTCTCGGAATTTCTTCAAGAAACATGTTCGGAAAATTCTGTATGACAGGTATATTTTCTAAAGAAATATATTTTTTCATTGAATTGGCATATCCTACCTGTATCGCATAAATTTGATATCCTTTTCTGATATATTTTGCTAACTGAGAGGGTATTACTGGTCTTAATTTTAGGGGTCTTAATATGCCTTGAATTTCCTACCTCTTTCCTTCTTCATCCATACAGTTAATAGTTTTGGTTTTACAATTAATGAGGGACCAATGATTTTCCAACCAATCCATGCCTATTAGGATATCATATGATCCTAGGGGCAATACATTAAAGTCTTCCACAAGAGTTTGACCTGCTAACTTTAAGGGGTAGCTGCTAACCTTGACCAAGACCCTTTTCTTTGCCCCTGTGGCTAGCTGTACTAACCAAGGAATCTAAATTTTACAACTTGCAAACAACATTGTTCTATTATCTTGGGACTAATATAACTCAAAGTATCTCCTGGATCAATTAAAATAGATATATTTTGGTCGAATATTTTACCTTCAAATTCTATCATGGTAGGTTGGTATCCCGCCTGAAGGCCTTCAAGGGAATCATTGATTTTTGGAATGTTTTTTTCCACCTCTCCCATAGTTGATGCTTCTTGAATCTATACAACCTGATTGGTTCCTTTATGGTGTGGACAATTTTTTACGTAATGTGGTCCTCCAGATCCCTAACACTGTAAAGGAGGTCTAGCTGCTACTTCAACTTCAGTTTTGCCTGAATGCTCATTAGTCTTGGATTCATTTAGAAGTTAAAATATGGGTTGATTTCTATTCATATTTATGTTTTCTTTCCCTTTATGGGGTCCCTTGTTGACTATGGCCTTATTTCCCTTGCTGCTGGAAGGAAACTTAATTCCCTATTTATCAATCCATCTTTTTCCCACATCTTCCTTTTGCCTGTTTTGTTGATAACATATCTGATCCTTCTGAATAACTTCGTCCATGGTCTTCGGGTTATTGAACTCACGACGCTATTTCATAAACAATGACAAACTACTGATAAATCGCTGCACTTTCTCCTTTTCCTCCTATATGTAAGGAAGATACTGAAGCAAGGATGTAAATTTCGTTATGAACTCCTCCATAGACAACTATCCCAATCGAAGATCGTGAAACTCCTTTTCCTTTTCATCATAAAATCTTTCAATTAAATATTTCTCCTTAAAATACTTTTGAAAATTTTCCCAAGTTATGTTCTTCTTATTTACTCCATACACAATTTTTACTTCCTCCCACCATAGGGTGGCTTTTCCTTGCAACTAAAAGATGACCAAACGATCCTTTAAGTTATGGTCATATTCATACAGTTGAAAGTACTTATTCATATTGATAAGCCATGCTTCAGTTGCCTCTTCCTATTCACCATAAAAAATGGGCGGTTCTATTTTATGAAATTCTCCTTTTAGTTCTATTTTTTGCCTTTTCTGCATTTTGTGTTCTGATGTATTATTAGAATTTTCTTCCTAATTTTCTTCAATGCATTCTATTCCTAAATTCTCGGTTCGAAATTCTTGTTCACCAATCATGTTCCTGTGCTTTGGACTGGGAATTGGTTGTCACTGATTCTGTCTATCAGACAGACTCTTCATAATCTTTTCCTACTCCTGCATCAACCTTTCATTATTTTCCCATAATCGAGGCATCTCATCCTTCAGTTCTTGCATAGTTTCCAAGATTTGAGTGTTTTTATTGCATGGTTCTTCCCCCAACTATACCCATACCTTAGGATTGGATTCTTGAAAAGGTGTTGGTCTTGTACCTGTCACGAATTTGTGGGGCATAATTCCAGTCCTCCTTATGCTGGATGCTTTTCTTTCTTTCTCTGTGCACATCACAAATGCTATTAGTCATTTATTTCTAGAGGTCTTAGCTTTGTAACCTAAGTGCTCTGATACCAATTGTCATATCTCTTAAACAAAATATTACCTAGATAACGTGAATAATAATTTGTTTTACGCATGTAATGTTTTACTCATAGATAAGATTTACTTATTACATTTACGCAAACATTACACCTGTTGCAAATTTATTAAAGGCCACTACATTGAGTACATGTATTAATAGAAATAGTATATACGATCCACTGGTTAACATTACAGTATATATCCAAGTACAAAGCTACTAATGCAATCCTAATAGAGTGATCTTGGCTACCCATGAGATGGCAGGAGAAGGGTTTTGGACTCTTCACTATGCTTTACAATTGTTGGCTTTGCCTAAAAAGCAACTCTTCCTCATCAATGGTTGTCCGTTGCAGAGCATGATCCAACGACGATGGGAGATTCCTTACCTTTTTGGTTTGCTCGAGAGTTGTTTTCCATCATTTGCTTCACCTCTGGAAGCATTTTCCAGCTTTGAACCACGGCTTAAGAGTACTCACAGGTTTAACTTTGTTCCTATACTCTTTGTTCAATTTATCATTACTCAATCTATCTTTGTCGTGATTATGATTTTGTTTCCCTTTACCCTGCCATACTCATAGAGGAGGGTTTCATAAGCTCTGTTACAAAGGCGCCGCATCATGGTCACAACCGCAAACCAAGTATAGGGTTTTCATGTCCTTAACCTTGCTTTCTTAAATCTACACTTTTGCTCGTTTATTCTACTCACTGGTTCTTATGTTTTGAAAGGTTCCGCAAGAGGCTTCATATTGCTCGAAAATGGTTATTCGAGGGTGAGGCTTCCTCCCTGAAACCAGTTCCAGGGATGCAAACCCGTCCCTCTTCTAGCCTTCGCGTAATGTCGACTGTTTCAAAAACTCTTGGTTGTGGGTCTTGGGTCATTTTGCTGCATTGTGCCACATGGGTTTAAGGATACTACTGAAAGTTGTTTTCCCTTTTATTGTAATAATTTCTTCAAATTAGTTTCCAGTCATGGGCCTTCATGTCGGTTCTTTCAATTCTGGGTGCGTGAATTAAATTGGAATTTTGAATTTGATAAATACAATACTCTATCATTGTTTTGAGGTTATGAACGTTTATATGGAATCTTTCCTCAGATTTGAAGAGCCTTTTTTCTGAAATTTTATCTTTCGTAATATTAAGAAATCTGTCTTATTTTTTATGTTGGAAATGAATGATATCTATCTGGGTGTTTACCTAAGGAAGATGGTATTTTTTCTCAGTTCCAACTTGTTAATTATATGCATGTTGTTTTAGGAATTATAATGTAGTTTCCTCCCTGCCAATTTCTTCGTGAAAAGCGAATTTCGATCCTTACTGTTCAGTTGGCTTGTATCGTGCCTTAGTCATTTTAATTCACTAGTCATAAGGAAAATTCAACCATTTCCCCTCAAGGTCGTTAATATAGCTTCACAACAATAATCTTCTTGCAGGGTTTGGTAATTCTGGTTCGATTTTCCTACATTTAGATATTACTCGTTTGCAGCATACGAGACTGTTACATGCTTACTACTTCTTTTAATTCCTTCCTAGTTTAATTATTTAGCAGACAGGGTCGGTCTCTGAAATCTGTGTATCTCTATTGCTTGTTTTCTTTCCTAAAAACAAATGGCCAGACTTGGAGTAACCTTTTTGTTTATCCATTAATGGATGTTAATATTTTTGTTTACAAGTATTCTTTCGAGAATTTTGTGGATTAGTTATTAATGAATGTTAATATTTTTGATTTCAAGTATTCTTTTGGATTTGTAAATTTATTGGGCTGAGATTTGTGAATAACTCCTATTAATTCTATTTCCCCATTTCTTGAGGGTTTTCCTATGGTAACCCTAGAGGAAGGTTTCCTCCAGGAATTTTGTTTCCTCTAGTTAACAGGATATATGACTTATCCTTCAGGTTTTTCTTATGAAATCCTTTGGGTGAGATTTTGGCCTTTATTAAACTGGTTCAACTAACCCTTTTTACTTGCATGCCAATTTTGTTTCAAGCTTACGTTTACTCCATAGTAGAAATACTTATGTTTCAAGAATACATTTATTCACAAGCATACATATTATGTTCAAGAATACCTTTAATCAATAGTATAACTACTTCTATTTAAAGAATACATTTATTCACCAGCATACATATTCTGTTCAAGAATACCTTTAATCAATAACATAAATACTTATGTCTTCAAGAATGCCTTTAACCTTCAAAAATGATAAATACTTATCTGACTTAGGAAGTTAATGATTGTCGACTAATTAGTTCAAAACATCTATATGTTGTTGAATTTTCCTCCCAACCTTGAGACTCGCTTCCAAGCCTGAGTCTCCCCCCGAGTTGTTGCTCACATGCAGTAAGATTAGCAGTCGTTGTCACAATTAGCTGGTCTTAACCAGACATAGCTTATAAACTTCGTCTGACATATCAGCACGGAAATATTTTTTATTCTCCTCTCATTTTCTCCTCTTTCTTATCTCAGGTACCTCTACCCTCTTGATCTCTCTTGAGAATAAATCTCCTATGAAGTAGTTAGGGATAGGTAATCGCCTACCCTAACTACCTAACATGTGAAAGTTACAAGTTTGTCATAAAAACATTTGCTTCATGCACAATTAATCAAAATAATAAATGTTTAAACTTAAATAATAATATCGAGTTTGTTTAACTACAATAATCAAATATTTAGAATTGCTGGGGTCATCACAAGATGATACTCTAGTCCTTTGCATATAATAGATACATATGGTCATTTAAAAAATGACTAAATTATAGGGGACATTTTTATGAAAATGATAAAAAAAGGTGATAGGGTTGTAAAATATTTTTTTTTTTTGAAATAATAATGTTAATGTAAAATGACTTTGTTTTTAAAATATAGAATAAATCTAAAATATTAATATTAAAATTATAACTAGTATTGCAAACTTTTTTAGTGTAGAATTTGAAAAAAAAAAAAGCTTTTGTGCTTGCATTTAAAAAATTTTGTTTATCTTTATTTATATATATATATATATAATATATCTATCTATCTATATACATATATATATATAATATATTTATATATTATATATATATATTATATATATATAATATATATATATATATATATAGTCTTTTTTCACCTAATTGGTATAATCATTTTTATAATCCTTCTTGTTTTTTGTCCATTTAAAATACGTTTTTGAATGCATAAAAAAGTGTGTGTGTGTGTGTATATACAAAATTGACAAAAAAATATACTTGAAAATGGGCCAAATTATAAAATAGTGAGACAATATGAGATGTTTTAATCATAACATTTTATTGTTTCCAATTGTTTTAAAATATATACACAATAATTTTGTTTAACCATATATAGAGAGAAAGTTGATATTAAAATATTTTATCTATGGTCCATATTGATTATTTTTATCATCAACAATATTTCTTAAATGTCACATATTAATTTTATATTATAAATTGGATGAATGATACATCCCTCTTATTATTCTTCTTAGGAAGTATTTAGGAAGTATTTAGATTTAATTGCTTTCAACTACTTTTTTTAAACATTTTATTATGGTAAACATTAAAATGATATTTTAAAAACTCTTTCTCTACATACATATATATGTATATATGAAATTGACAGTGAAATAAATTATTTAATATAGATATTCAAATAGTTGATTTAGTGTTGTATTGAAGTATTTTTTAAAAGCATATGAATTATACATCTTGCTAATAGTGAAGGAGTTTTGTGTTTTTTTTCCTTGTAAAATTAATATAAAATTATTTTATTTTACATAGATATCCAAATATTTGATTTATAGTTGAGAGTGAGAGTGAAATATTTTTATCACATTCTCGTCATGCTTAACACATGTATTCACTTTTTTTAATTATTGTGGACATTTTTTGTTAATTTTTAATTTTTAATTTTATTTTAAAAAGAAAATGTGTGTGCACGTAGAACACAAACACAATCATACATGGTAGGTTGAATAATGTGTGGCTCATTGCAGTTATGATCATGTATTATATGAAGAAAACATTTTTTTCATCTTGGTCCCAAGGATGAACCTCATTAGTAGGGTCGAAACATCCACCATCAAACATTGTTGATGTAATTTATCTGAAAGCTAGCTACAAAAATCAATATGGATCACAAAAGTTTCAGATCAAATATTTATATAATTTTAACTCTTAATATTAGTTTATTAATCATATGAATCTAAATTAACTAGTATAGATCCATCTTAAACATGGGGTGGAGGGAATCAAGCCTTTTTAGTCATAACCTTCTTTAGAGCACAAAATTTGAAAAAACTTCTATTACGAGAAATTTAGTCTATATATATTCATGTGTATATATGCAATTGATATTGAAATAAATTAGTTTATATGTATCTATATAATATATTTAAGTATTATATTGAAATATTTTTAAAAATATATGGATTAAATATATTGCTCACGATAAAAAAGTGAAATATTTTTACTATATTACTTTCATATCAAACATGTATATTCCTTTATTTATTTATTTTGTTTATTTTTGTTTTTTATTTATCACAATCAATATTCTTTTTCGAAAGGTACCCATTAACTTTATGTTAAACATAACTAGAAGCACACTTCTAATTCCTATTAAATTGTAAAATACACTACCCTATAAAATACGCCCTTTAATATAATAATATGTTAACCTTACACCATAAAATATATATCTTATTATCCATTAATCCATTAACCATGGGATATTGACTTCTTAATTTTCAAATTCTAAATTTTCTGCCGTGCAAAACCATAAACGATTTAAACACCTTACCTAACGAGTTAATCAATATTAATATTGAATAGATAAAAAAGGTTTCAAAGTGGTTAAATGTTAAAAGGTTTCAAATTGGTTCAATGTTAGAGACACTAAGTATTAAAAAATACTATAAATTCTAAAACCCCAAATCACGAAATCAATATTTTTCTCTAAAATTAGCTCAAAAAGTTTAGAGCTTTGTTTTTAGTCAAATGGATGAAAAAATATTTAATCTTAAATTATATTTCTCCATTTTAGAAAGTTTTTACTAGGTAAAATTCTCTTGTCACAAATAGGCTTTTTATCTAAATCGCAAATTTGATCGGATCACCTAAATTTTTGACATGAATAGAGTTTTAAGATAATTTGAGACCTATTTATGAAGATTTGGATTGCAAAAAGTTTTATTAATATGAATTCTGATGTTTTATATTATTAAATTTCTTTTTTTTTTTAAGCAAGAGTAGTGCCTTCTTTGTCAATAAACTAAGCATAATTTACAAAATTTACACCAAGCCATTAAATTAAGTGGTAATGGGCTTGCAAGGATCAGACTCGACAGAAACTAAGACTTCATACCCCCAAAAAATACACTCCCAAGCATTTGGGAACACACCAAAAATAAACCACGGGACCCATAGGTTCCGCGGATCCTCCCCTCAACATCCACGTCATCAACAACCTAATCATACCTTGAAATCTCCACCATCTAAACTTCTCATGAGATACAACCCCTGAGATACATTTCGCAACAGGAAGAAACCCGAAGGATAACCCCCAAGCCTCACCAAACCTTTCGATTAATTCTGACCATTGATCTGCTTAATCCCATCAAACACTGGAACTGTACCATCGCACAGTCGAAGTGATCACTCTTTAGCGTGCGATGAGGGTGGTTTTTAGACACTGCCCTCATCCACACATCAAGATTTGTATGTAATCGCTACCCGAAATTCAAAAATGCCTTCCGTATATGAGAGGTGCGATCGCACCTAAACCACTTTGGAAGTGGTTTTGTGTCCCGCCACTAAAACTTGTGAAAAGTTTCCCACCGTCTTTTGTTACTTTCCACCTCCCTACTGAAAGAGATAACCCTGTGCCTAACTTCAGGGCTGTGCAGGGAAGAGATTCCCATGGTAGCTAAGGCCAACCTTGACCAATCTTCCTCCATAGGCTTGTTAGCCCTGGAAAGTGAAACGTGCCAAAAACTGATCATTGCAAATTAGCTTCCTGAGCGTTGTTCTTATACACTTCTTTGTCCTCTTCCTCCTCTCGTTATAGCAGAGTTCTTTTTGGTTGCTCGGCGGCATTGCAAGCCAATCCATCAAAACTCTGCTATCCTTACACCTGACACCTTGGTTGGCCAGAATATCAACCACTTTTTTGGCATTTTGACGCACATGGATGAATCTAAGAGTGTGCAGTACTTGAAGATGTCCCTGAAATTTCTGGAGAACCTATATTAGCCTCCAATGTTTTGAAATTTCCTCTGGCCCTATTCCATGACTGATTCTTTTGGTTGTGTTGATGACTAACACTGAATCAGCTTCTATTATTACATTTTGGCGATTGTTCTGTTTCAGAAATTCCAAGCGTTGTTCTAATGCCATTAATTTTGCCATGTTGTTGGTTGCTTTTCCTAGATGACCATGGAAGACAGAGATAATTCTTTCGTTTTCATCTCTGAGAACCCCTCCGAAGCCTACCATGCCGGGGTTTCCCTTTGATGCCCCATCGATATTATACTTTAAAAAGCCTTCCGGGGGAGGATTCCAGAAATCCTTACCCAGTTCCCTCATGTTTATTTTCCTGTCTATACCTTGCGGTCTCAGCCACTGCATGCCTAACTGCCTAAGAATTGAAAACTCTGCTTCTGAGGGGGGATTTTTAGGGAGGTCCCTCACTATAGTGCTGACTATCTCCTTAAGCTGTTTTGAGATTTTCTCCAACACACGAAGAGAGGAACTCTTCTCTTCTTCGAATATTCTTCTATTTTTCTCTTTCCACACATTGCATATGATGAAACTTGGTAACAGAGCCCAGGTAGAGGTCAGAACTTCATAATTCGACAAATTATTCCTCCAATTGGTTAGGGTATTTGTGATGCTGCCTTTGTCTCTATCCGACTATTTGAAGATGTTGGCAAAAAAATCACATAACGTGGAGGTGAAAATGTAGCTATTGAGAAGATGTTCAAAGGTCTCCTCTTGGTCTTCGCAGAGCTAGCATCTGGAGGGTCCCAGAAAACCTTTCTTCCTGATATTATCCCAGGTTAAGATTTTTCTATGGTGGACTAGCCACATAAGTAGTTTGATCTTCATCGAGCCCTTGTGCCTCCATAGCTTCTGCCAAGTTTTGTCTGTAGCTTGGGATTCCATCCCAAGGAGAATCCCTTTCACTTCCTTAATGTTAAAGTTACCTTCTTTGTTAATGCCCCATCATAGTTGATCCTGCCCTTCAGTAACAAGAATCATCCTTTGATCCAAAAACCTCTTAAGGGTCTCTGCTTTACCGTTCAGGGTCCTATTATCTCTAACCTCTATTTCCTTCCATGTTCTCCATTTTTTCTGTGATGTGAGAATGCTCCCAAAAGTCCTTAACTTTCCATAATATTTGGTTGTCTATCTCCTATTTGAGGCACGTAAATTCTTCTCTGAAAAGAGTTGGTTCTTGTTGCCATTTGTCCTCCCAGAATAGTGCCAGATCTCCATCTC
The DNA here is from genome assembly GCA_000404065.3 of Pinus taeda. Lineage (NCBI taxonomy): Eukaryota > Viridiplantae > Streptophyta > Pinopsida > Pinales > Pinaceae > Pinus > Pinus taeda. The sequence continues at coordinate 53,910 of APFE030007957.1, read as the reverse complement.
TGATTTCCTAGAAACAATTTTTTTAGACCACCTCTCTGTTCTCCTAGGCCTTGTTCCATATGGGAGAGCCCTCTATATTTCCATACATTCTTATGACATCATGAGAAAGCCAGGCACTGACATATTTTTCCTTCCAGATGCTTTCCCATTGAGCCTTAGGATCCTTAACCCAGCTCCACCAAAGTTTGGCCCTTAGAACCTTACTTAGAATCTCTATATCATCCAATCCAAAGCCGCCTTGGTTCTTGGGTTTACAAATCTTATCCCATGAGACTAAAGCCCATTTTTTCCTTGTTTCCTCTCTGCCCTAGAGAAAATCTCTTTGAATGTTTCTAAATTGCTGTAAAAATCCTTTTGGAGTTGGGAGAGCTAATAACATGAAGACAGGGATAGCTTGTAGCACTGCCTTTGTGCGAACCAGTCTGCCCGCCAGATTTAGAGACCTGTTTGCCCATTTCCTGACCTTATCTTGCATTTTAATGATTAACGGTTCCCATATGCTTTTGAGCATAGGTTTAGCCATTAGAGGAACTCCCAAATACTTAGAGGGGAGAGAGTCTCTTTGAAATCCAAGGATTCTAGAGACATTTCTCTGGATGGCTATATGTGTCTTAAAGAAAAATATTTTTGTTTTGGAAAGATTAACTTCCATACCTGAAGCCAAAGCAAAGTCTTTCAAAATTTGTTTGTAAGCTAGCGCTTCCTTGACTGTGGGAATTCCTTTTAACATGGTATCATTTACAAACTATTGATGAGTCAGTGCTTGTCCATTATCCAAAAGTTGTAGTCCTTGAATTTTTTTGGTAGCGCTAGCATGTTTGATGGACTGCCCTAGCCCTTCTATCATGAGGATGAAGAGAAAAGGAGAGAGCAGATCTCCCTGTATGAGTCCTTGAGAAGGCAGAAAAATTTCAAAGGGAGAGCCATTAACTAAAATTGAAACGCTGGAGGAAGTCACCAGGGCCATGACCCATTTGATCCAATTATGGTCAAAACCAAACACAACAAGTACTTTCTTGATATATGTCCAACTTACTTTATCATAAGCTTTGGCAATGTCCAATTGCATTATCATACCCGATTTCCTTTCACTGGTTAACGAGTGTACCACCTCGTGTGCTTGTATGATGTTGTCTAGAATTTGTCTGCCCTCCACATAACCTGATTGTTCCCCCGAAATCAGTGAAGGCATTAAAGGTTTGAGTCTATTGGCCACAACTTTGGAAATTATCTTATAAACAACGTTGCATAAAGCTATGGGTTTATACCTCTCTAGAGTTTGGGCATTCTCCTGCTTCGGAATAAGGGAGATAAAGGAGGTATTGAGAGCTCTCAAAATGGTTTTGTTCCGCCCGGAGTCTTCCACAACCTTTCTAATATCCTCTTTGACAATATTCCAACAAGCTTTGAAGAAATATACATTGAAGCCATCCGGACCTAGAGCCTTACCATTTTTCATTTCCTTGAGGATCTCATCGACTTCCTTTTCAGTAACCGGTCTGTTGAGATTGCAGCTATCCTCTCTGGATACCAACTTGGGGATATGCTTTATGAGGTCCTTGATGAACGGATCCCTGTCTAAAGTGTTTTCCTGAGAAATACCTTGGAAGTGTTTAACTAACACTGCTTCTATCTTCTCATGAGATTGATGTATCTGCCCATCCGCATCCTTGATCGAAGAGATTTTGTTGTAAGTCCTGTTTGCTATAGTAGATTTATGGAAAAATTTAGTATTTCTCTCTCCTTCTTTTAGCTGTTGAACTCTTGATTTTTGTTTCCAAAAAATTTCCTTTTGATAGCACAACTTTTCCCACTCTTGGTGATGTTTCTATACTTGGTCATTTTTGTCCTTGTCAAAACCTTCCTTGATCAAAGCTTGGTTGAGCTCCATTATTTTATTTTCCACCGCTTTCTTTCCTGCAAAAATATTACCAAATACATTCTTATTCCAGGATTTAAGCTTCAGTTTGATGTGCTTTAATCTTTTGTGAAGCAGGAACATTGTTGATCCTTGGGTTTGCAGATCCTCAGCCCACCATTCTTCGATGTTACTAATGAATTCTGGGTGAGAAAGCCACATATTTTCAAATCTCAAAGGTCTATTTCTTGGGGTTGCTATGCCATTTATTTCCATTTGAACTGTCTAGTGATCTGAGCCTTCGAAGGGAAGAATACCTGCTATTATTTCCTTATCTATAAGCATGAGATCCTCAGAGATCATGAATCTATCCAACTTGGAGGCTACCTGTGAGTCCCCTCCTCTTTTATTGTTGCAAGTACAAAGGCCATTGTTTGTCTCAATATCAACAAGGTTCATGCTTTCTGAAAAGATTTGGAAGGCTAAGGAATCTTTATTTAGAGCTCTTGTACCTCCTTTTTTCTCCGAGAGAGATATGATCATATTGAAGTCTCCTCTTAGGACCCATGGTAGTCCTGCATGTTTGACTTGTAGATCCACCAGGGAATCTGTTATCACCCCAAGAAACTCTCCTAGGTTGTATCTCAGGGATGCTCGGGAACATTACAAACTCAACAAAATGTTGGAAATGGATGAATGAAAGGAATGATGCTTGTCCAAGCCAGATAACCACTTCTACTATGCTTAACTCCATACATGGGTGAACATCCCCAGACTACAGGGCTTTAGACCACCAATTACTCACAGTTTGAGGATTGGGTGAATACGGAGAATATTGACCACACCAGTAGATGCACAGGGCCCTGTGATGGTTGGCTGCAACCAGTAAAGAGGTTTGCAAATCTATTCCCTAATGAACGGACAGGATGACAACTCTCTGGCACTAAGTAAACAGAAACCTACATAACACATTCAATGATACATACTAGACTTCAATACAGAGGTGGGATGACAACCCCTCTAATGATAAATACCAAGAGCACATGAACAAATACATAACAGGCACAACCTAGAATAGAGTAGAAATGAAAAGTGAGCAATTAATAGCAAAAGAAGCTTGTATTAGTTGAAAATGAAGACCAGATGCTGCAAGTATCAAAGTAGTTACAGTCTCCAGAAGTTGAACCTTACATCAAAACAACAACCATCCACCCATCTCCCAGATTACATCTGTTTTTTGGGTATATATAGAGTTTGATTACAAAGATATTTTGTTGTTCTATGCGTGGAGGGGTCATAATGGACCACCAACCGCTTTAACTCTATGATGGAGTCTCTGCTACAATCTGCTTGCTTTTATGAATGAATTTGACGTTCTCTGATGCTCTGTTGTCATTCTCGAGCAGGTGGAGTGTAGTATGGAAGAAGTTCCATAACTGGTAAATGTTGTGATCTGCTCGAGGCATGTCTTTTTTCTTCGCGGCCATTCTGTTTCTTGAATGTGGTTGTTGGAGATGAAATGCGTCGGGTATCGAACACTGGCCAGCTTCGTCCTTTCGGGAGTATGAAATGGCTATGGTCGTGGACAGTATGGCAGAGGCATGAGTATGACAGGAACAAATATCAGCTGTTGGATCGTGTAGATGAACGACGGATATGACTCGGTGGGAGATATCAGGAGGAAATGGGAGCGAACAAACGTGGGCCTTTGAATCTTGTCGGGACTGATCGGACGGCGGAGGAGCGATTGCAATATCGCATCGGTGGAAGTCAAGGGGGGGAGCCTTTGTACATATGTGATTTGAGATAACGATTAGATCACATCGCAATATCGCATCGACAGAAGTCAAGGGGTGTGGCCTTTATACACACATGGATGCAATTTCCGATAGCGATTAAATCACATTGCAATATCACATCAGCGGAAGTCAAGGGAAAAACAGAGGCAGCGTGGTGAAAGGGAGTAAGCAAGGTGAAGGAGAAGGAGGATGATAACCGGTGCAGACCTCTTCTGAGCAAGAAATCAAGGACTGAGCTTACTTCCACTCTTTGAAAATCAACAACATGTAGCAGAGCTAACAGAATCTATGAACTTGAATTTTTCATCTAACCTTTGAGGGCCATAAACATTCATGACTAGGTAAGTGTCCCTATCTCCTACTGGTTGTATAACAACTGATAAATAATTCCTTGATGCCTCCACATCAATTATACCAATTTTTTGGGGATTCTAGAGTGTGAGGATGCCCCCTGCTATATTTTCTGCTTTAACTTCTAGAAACTCGAATCTACTAAGCCATTTACTATGGATTTGCCTTAATTTCTGAATGGAGCATTTTGTCTCTTGGACAAAAATTATATCCGGAGCTGCCTGTTTCATTCTATTATTCATCATTCTCTATTTTCTCTTGCTACCGAGACCTCTAATGTTTCAAGTTGTGAACTTCATAATTAAAGATTGGTAAAGGAGTAACTGGTTAGGTCTTTCATCTTACCTGAGTTTACCATAAGCTTTCCACACTCCATTAGTAGCTCGTTTTGTTTTTTCCTACCTCTTTTTTTCCCTGGATTTCTCAGTGCTAACTTCAGAGTCATTTTCGTGGCTTTCATCTCATCATTGCTTTGTCTTTCAATGTTATTTACTCCCTCTAAACCCTTTGCCTGGGTTTTCCATAAGAATAGCTGCTGTATCTGATTGAGCTCTTCTTGTGGTAGTGATTCTACCCCACCAGTTGTTCCCTGAGCCAAGAATCCTTCTAGATGCAAGTTTTCTCTGTCCAAAATCTCTTGAAGCTCATTGTCCTCCATATCAATATCACTCTAGGTCATACCCTGATCAATTTCCAGCTCTGATTCATTCAACATAATCCCCTTCTGTTTTTCGTTTTCCTATGTCTGATCTCTTTCTTTATCCTTTTCCTTCTTCTCGTAATCTTCATTCATAGCTTGATCTTCCACTATTATTTCTTCCTCCTCTTCAAGAACTTGGAACTGGTTCTGGCTACCCTTTTTTCTTTCAATGTGATATTGCTTTGTCCCTTTTTTTCTGCTTTTCCTTTTATAAACTACTTTGTGAAAGCTTTTTGTGTCTTTCATTGCATTCATTTTGCTTTTGTTCTCTGCTTGACTGAGGGGGCAGTCTCTTAGAAGGTGCCCATGTTCATGGAATCTACAACATCTAAATGGAATATGTTCATAGTTGACTGTTTGCACCCATTCCTCATCAAAAACTTCCAAGATGACTTCATTCGAGAGAGCTCTGGATAGGTCCATTTCCACACAAATCCTAGAAAAAGAAGTGTATTTTCCCCTCCTTGTGGCTTCAGAGGCTTTGATAAATCATCCTAATTTATTGCCTATGGTTGCAAGGGATTCAGTTTGCCAATAGTCAAGAGGTAGAGAATAGAGTCTTACCCAAACCGTAACCGAAGTAAAAGTTTCCTGCTCTGGAACGAAGTTCATCCAAGGTCTCATATAGATCCCTGCTACTACATAGAAGTAGGGCCCGCCTTCAAACACATTTTCCTTATCTTCAATGTTAGTGAACACCACAGTAAAAAAACCTTTGGACCCCAGATGTAGATCAATGCTACCTTTGGGCTTCCAGTGGTATCTTATCCATGTTTGTAAAGCTTTTTCAGTGGGCCATAGCCCCATGAATTTGCATATCATTGTGTAAGTTTCATGTGCTCTCCGTGCTCTTGTAGCGCTGGATTATTTAAAACTACTCTAGGAGTAATTTCAGCTCTGGGTTTGCACTGACTCTTCTGATTTTTGTCTTTTATTCCCTGTAATTTGTCATTTTCTTCCTTGTCTTTTGTACCATGCTTCTCCTTTGCTTTGGTGCTTTCTGATTCCTTCTCCCTGTTATTTCTACCTTCCTCCGCATCACCTTTTCCTTTCTCCGGAGGCCTCTTACACTTGTTGGCCACTGCTTCCTTGTAGGAGGGAGTGGAGTTCCCTCCTCTGCACTGATCCATGGAGAGAAACTCGCTACAGAAGTCGTTAACCCTGGTTGCCTTTGCTCCGCTCTCCTTATCAGCCCTACACAATCCATTTTATATCATTAAATTTCAATTATTAGAGAGAAGTTTGTTACAAAATTAAATGGATGTAATTATTATTCTTACAATATTTTTTGATTAGAGAAGATTTGGAAATTATTCAACATTTTTAATATAGTACCAATTAACCTTATTCTAAAGATCTTTGTCCAAACTCTTTTACCTAAGGTTAATGAAAGGGAAAATCATACTAGAAATAGAAACAATACCGGAAACAAGGATTAAATAGTTGAGAAATCAAGAAATTACTGAGTACCTCGTCAAATGGAAGAGCATATCAATGGAAGAGATGGCATGGGAGGATGAGTTGTTCATGCAAGAAAACTCATAAATAATCATGTTGATGAGGACATTTGTTTAAAGGGGAGGGACATGCTAAACCCTATGTAAGCCCCATGTTAACCTTAAAACCCATTACTAAGCTATATATATAGAGTGATTACAATTCTCTGGTTATATTGTTATGTATGTTAAAACCCTTCATGGTCTCATTTTATTATTATTGTATCATTTTTCTTATATAGATATATATAGTCAAATCTTGTCATATACATTGTATTCATTATAAAATGAGGTTTGTCCTTGAAGTGAACTATAGTTTATGGTTTCTTGTCATTTTCAAAGCAAGGTTCATAACATTTTTCTTGTTCACATCCTTACTTTGGTTCTTTAGGTTGAGTTCTATGTTGAGCAAAGTGTTGTCATTGATGTCAAAGTTTAGTCATTGTTGTTTGTTTGTGTCATTGATGTTAAGTAATAATTATGAGCATATTGGTAGTTTCATATGTTGGTGTCAAGTCAAGGGGGGAAATGGTGAGTCAAGAATGGAGGTTATAATATTAAAGCTTTGAAGGAATTTTTTGACTTAATGCCTAAACTCAAATGAGAAACTAAGTGTTCCATTGTATACTATATAGTGTTTTGAGAGACCTTTCCAATGGTATATAACACTTAGAAAAAAATCCCAAAGGTTGATTAGAAACCGACATTTGAAATATAGATAGGTTCAATAGTGAAAAAATATGAGACTTCAAGAAACATCCAGGGATATATGGGAAGTCTAGGGTGAAAACAAGTTGGTGCTTATACCAGATTCATATGAACTTATTCAAGAATCTAGACTCATATAGGGATGTAGGATGCCTGAACTTGTGGATACATTCAGATCAATCCAAGAGATGATCACATCTAGATATTTAGATATCTAGGACATCCAAGAGTCAAACACTTTAGCAAAATAGAAAATGAACTAGATTTGGATTTATTCGACAAATTTGTCATAATTTTAGTTCTTTAAGGCTCTAGTGTATCGAGTCATTTGTCATTAAAATAATTTTACAAAGGAAAAGCCTGAAAAACATATGAACATTGCATCCCCCCATTCATATACAAATGAATGACATGGAAGATGACATACTTGATTAAGTGGCATACATGTCGTAGTAGTAACACATGGCAGAATGTGATTGGACAATGTATCATGATGTGGCAGTACCTGGTGGTGATGATGTGGCACATTATGTGCATGTGACACATGGCAGGTATTTTTAACCTTTTGGATGAAAAAGTGTGCCAAATCTGGATGACACGTAGCACCACTTAAAAGTAGCCATGTGGCAACAATGATGTCAACAAGTTACATGGAAAAGCACTTGGATTTGTGACAAAGGAGTCAATTTGTAAATGTTTTCAGTGTTATGAATTTTTTTGTAATCATAGGGTAGTGGGCCCATAATGGTACAAAATAGGTTCAAACTATCGAGATATCTAGACAATCTTGATATTTGGAAAATCTGGATGTGAAGTCTATCAGTTTTTTATACAAAGGTCATAACCCCTGGTTCCTTTTGATTAGGAGTTGAGTAGAGTTGAGAAAATGTGCTAAAAGAATGCTAATTTGTGCCCCCCCCCCATATGCTCAACAATTAATAAAAGGGGGATCCACAATTTGGTTTTCTTTCATCACCTTTTCTTCAATCCTACTCGAAAGGAACCAGGGGTTGTGACCTTTGTCTAAAATTCCTCATGGCCTTCATATTTAGATTGTCTAAATATCTGGAAGTTTGGACATATTCTACACCATTATGAGCCCACTGCCTTCTCATAAAAAAATTGAAACAATTCATCACTGCAAAGCTTTTACAAATCAACCCCTTTTGCATGAATCCTAAAGCTTCGTCATGTCACTTGTTAATGCCATAGATTTCACATTACTACCTCTAAGTGGCGCCATGTGTCATCTATATTTGGCCCACTTAGTCACCCAAAAGGGTAAAAACACCTACCATGTATCACATGCATAAAATTTTCTGCATCATCGTCGCCAGACACTGCCACATCGTCCACTTTGTTTAATCACATTATTTCATGTGTTAGTTCTACCACCTATATGTCACTTAATCAAGTACGTCATCTACCACATCATTCATTTGTATGGAGGGGGCATTCGGTATTTGGGTTTTTTTTAATACTTTTCCTTTTTAAAATTATTTTAAGGATGGATTCTCAGATACATTATAAGCTTAAAAAAAGGAATTGTGACTTATTTGCAGAATAAATATAGATTTGGTTCATTTTCTATTTTGTAGAAGTACTTGACTCTTGGATGTCCAAAATATCCAAATATCCATATGTGCTCATCTCCCAGATTGATTCGAATCTATCCACAATTCTAGATGTCATATATCCTTGGATGAGTCCAGATTCATGGATAAGTTCAGATGAATCCAGTATCTAACTCGTTTAGCTGAGCACCAATTTGTTTGCACATCAAAATTCCTAGATATCCCTGAATATTATCAATGGCTGGGATATTTCCTAGAGTCCCATATTTCTTCATTATTAAACTTCTTTGTACTGCAAATCTTGATTTCTCATCAACCCTTGGGAGTTTTTCTAAGTGTTATATACCATTGGAAAGGTTTTTCAGAGGATTACACAATGGAACACTTAGTTTTCTCATTTGAGTTGAGGCATTAAGTCAATAATTCCTTCAAATATTTAAAGTTAAAAGATTCATTCTTGACTCACCAATCTCCCCCCGAACTTGACACAACAAACTACAACTACCAATATGGTCATAACTCTTACTTTACATTGATAACATAAAATGGTAGCAATGACTCATATTTGACATCATTGGAAACACTGAAAACTTTGACATCAATGACAACAACTTGCTAAAAAATCCCCCCCTTTGGCATTGATGGCAACACTTCCAATAATTCTTGGTAATTGATTGCAATACCACTTGCCAATGTTTATTCATTCTTCCCCTTTGACATGAATGGAAAAAGGGTTGGATATTTTATATATAACCATTCTCCCCCTAAAGGAATATAATAGGTTACTGATGATTGTTGTTATGTTAATGTTCCCACTAGAATTTTGATAGGCAAATGGATAATCACTCTCTATCTCCAAAGTTGTTTTAATTTTTTCTCATTCTTCCTTTGACATTTCACTGGTGCACGAATTTTAAGAACTAATTTCTAAGAAAGCCTCCGCTTTGACCATTATCCCTCTAAAACAATATACAAGAAATTGCTATTGAATTGTTATTGAACATATTGAATGATGTGTCTAGATTCTTCCATAACCCCATGTACTCCAAATTTTGGTCTCTTCCCCTTTAATATTGCTCCCTTTAAAAAGAAATTTTCAACATACATGGGTTTCTCACTCTTTCCAGTTGTATATCCCCTTGTGGATGTTTCTATTTATGTTTGCTTCCTTGTTGTTATTTGCTCACTCTTTTGATTTGCTTATGAGAAGTCACATACTGATTATGTTTGAATTGTTTCCCCCCTTAACCTTGTATTGTTCTTGTTGGTCTTGAGACTCCCCCTGAGTTCACTTTTCCTGCTCATCTTTGGAATTTTAATAATATAGCTATCCTTGAATAATTTAGAAAACTTTCCTCATTCAAATGAAATTAGTGAAGAGATGAGGGAGACATCACTCCCAATTTTTTTTCTTAAGTACTCAAAGGGTTCTTTAGCAAGGGTCTTGGTGGATACATTAGTTATTTATTCCTTTATTTATATATACTCCAACTTCACCATATGATCAACTACTTGTTCTCTAAGAAAGTGATACTTGATAGGTATATGTTTTGGTTTTGAGTGAAGAACATGATTCTTGGATATACATATAGAACTTTTATTATCACATTTGATGGAAATAGGTTCATCATAACCTAACTTCATGTCTTGAATTTTCTTCTTCATCAATAGTATTTGAGTGCAACATGTTGCAACCACTATGTATTCAACTTGAACAATAAACAGTTAGACAAAAGTTTGTTTCTTTCTTAACCATGCTACTAGTGAGTTACCTAGAAATAAGACACCACCACTTGTGCTCTTTCTTTCATCTAATGCAGTGAATAAAAAATTATTACCCTTTGAATAACACAATCCATGGTCCATTGTGCCTTTTATATATTTGAGAATTATTTTTGGAGCTAACAAGTGGATTTGCTTGGGATTTGATTGGAATATTGCTACTAAACCAACAAATTGAATTATGTTTGGTTTGGAGGTTGTTAGATACAACAAACTTCCAATCATTGATTTGAATTTTGTTTTATTAACATATGGTGATTGATCATCCTTTCTTAGCTTACACCTAGTGACCATGGGAGTACCAACACATGAGCACTCTTCCATTCAAAAATTCTTCAATATTTCTTTGATGTAATTTCCTTGGGAAACAAACATGCCTTTTAAAGTTCGTTTAATATGGAAAACAAGAAAAATTAGAGTTCTCCAAGCATATATGTTTCAAATTTAGTCTTCATTTCAGCTACAAACTCTTGGCTTAGTAAATATGCATTACTACTAAAAAATATATCGTCAAAATAAACAACAATAACCAAAATATCCTCATTATCATATCTTATATATTGAATTATTATTAGTTATTCCTCTTTTAAATCCTTGTTTCTATAAATACTTGTCTAATCTAGAGTATCATGCCCTTGGTGCTTGCTTGAGTCCATAAAATCCCTTTTTCAACATGCATACCTCAACAATATTATTTCATAGCTAAAAATATTCAAGCTATTCTATATAGACCTCTTATTCAAGTTCTCCATTAAAGAGTGTTGATTTCACATTCACATCATATAATTTGAAATTTTTTGACAAGAAAATTCAAGAAACATTCTAATTGCTTCACATCTTCCTACAAGAGCAAATGTTTTTTCAAAATTTATTCCTTTAACCTACACATAACCTTTGCACACCAATTTGGATTTTTTCCTAATAACTTGTCCATTCTCATTTAACTTGTTCTTAAAACCCCATTTTTTTTTCCTATGGAATTCTCATTTATTGGCCTTGGAGTTGATTTTCAAGTCCGATTCTTTTCAATTTGATCTAATTCCTCATTCATGACACCTATCCAATACTAGTTTTCACTTCCTTGATAGAAATTTTCAGGTTCGATCATGGACAACATCACAATCTGTGCTTGACTAGGAAGGCCCACTAGTTTTCTTCTTGTTTGAACTCCTACTTCCTTATTACAAAGAATTTGACTTCATGGTGGTTATTTTGTACATACCTTTAAGGAGGTTTTGGATGAGCATATCCTACCTCTTTTTCTTCCTCCTTTTCTAATTCTTCAAGTTGATCTCCTTCTTCTTCACTGATGGCCTGACCAGGTGGATTAATGGATCTTGTTTTCTTTCATTTAAAGGTAATTCCTCATAGCCTTTTAGATCAATTGATCCAAATCATTTTACTTCATTGATGCATTTAGAATTACATATAAAAGAACATGTAACCATAAGATGTATACACAAAAATGAAAGAAAAAAATGAGAAACGAAGCACAATAGGTTGATAATGGAGTTCACCTATTGTGGGATACATCTCTGGGCTGTTCTCAAAGTGGGGAGGCTTCTTTCATTACTCTTCAACATATATCAAATTACATGCATGTACAAGGGCACCTTATACCTCCATTTATGGAGATTGTCTAAAAATTCTCACCTCTACTGAAGAAATGGACTACACCATTGAATTTCTGGTGTGAAATCTTGTCAAATGATCGTAAAATCGACCCCTTTATGACATCGTCAAAATATGGACCCTTGAGAATCTAAAAAATTCCCCAAAGATTCCTTATTTCTGGTTGAATGGATTTTTTCCACTCATATTACAATTTTGACATCACCACTACGCTCCTTGTGAAAAACTGAGTAATTTGAGTATCAAGTCGGTTTGGTTCTAAAATTGTCAAAAATCTGCCTTTAGGGAATCTTTTAGATTCCTCAAGATTCCAAAAAATTCCTATATGCAAGGTTGCCAAAGATCCACTACTCATATCAGAAAATTGATCATGCCATTAGACTCCAGACAAAATTTTGCTTTGTTTGAGTATAAAGTTGGCATGATTTTGTCATCGTGAGAATTTTTCCCCAAGTGAATCTTTTAGATTCTTCATTGATTTTGTATAAAAATATTCCTTAGAATATTCCCTTGAAATATTTTCCCCTCCTGGGCGCAGTTCTTCTCACAATTCTGCAACCTATGGTTCCTTCGTTCGGTACTTCGTTGGTGGGCGAATGGAAAAAGACATTTGTTTATATAAATGTGGTTGGTAGACTTGTGAAGGATTGGGTCGTTAGCCTAATGACAGTAGCCCTCTATTTAAATGGAAGGGACATGGGGTCAAACTACAGCTGTGGCCACATGACATAAAAACTTTTTATTTTTGTGTTAAGAAAAGGTTTTGGCAGTTGGACAATTGGTAATAGGAGGCATCGCTAATTATGGGGCTGCCCGTTGGCTGGTCAGCCAATGTTCAAGTGGGTTCGATCCTTGCCAACCCTAGTTATAATATCTGGCCATTTTATATAGTGGTTGCGGGTTGGCAGGGTTTGACCACCCACCAATGATTGTTTTATTATAATAATAAGTGATGGGGGTTGACGAGGGTGGCGGCTCACCACCCCGCATTATATATTTTTTACTTTTTTATTCAACATTAAAAAATATTGTTAAAACTTTTTCGACCATATATTTTGGTTTACTAGACAAATTAAAGAGGTTAAAAATTCACTCGTTTTGGCGGCGGGAATCTATCGTTGATAAGTTCCAAATTGTTGCCTCGTTAGTTGTTGCCAATGGGCCTAGTTTGACCAAAAATTTGACTAGCCATAACTTTCACATACGAACTCAGATTGAGGTGTTGTTTGTGCCAATTGAAAGCTTGCGACGAGATCTTTGTTCTGACTCTAGTTTCATTGCAATCCAATTTTTATTTTTTATTTTTGAGCCTTTCATGTGCCTTCTTTGATCACTAAGCATTTCTGGAGCCACTTGGATCATTCCTCTTCACTTAGGAGCTTTTGGTCCTCCAAAATCATGAACACAATCCACAATCTACATGTGACTTTGTCAAGCCACACTTTTAACATTTGCATTCCATGCAAACCTGTGGTACATTATTTGCAAATTACATATAATACCACACATGAATCAAACAAATCCATTCTTGCCAAGAGTTTATAACACACACTCTTTTGTTCAAGTTTATATAATAATAGAATCCAATACCCCAACTATCAACAAAAAGGCTAAAACATCATCATTGCTTTAATAAGCAATGGAAAACACATCATCACTTTTACAATTATGTTGCGACATATGATTTACAAAATGTGGCCATGAAAAGCTACTATATATAGTAAAACCATCTCTTATTCAACAAAGTGAATGGGTCATCTCCTTATGGCATATTTTCTTGTTGAACATCTTCACTAGCTGGTCCCTTCATAGGTGATTTTTGGGCATGGAGTATTTAACACATGGCTCTCTAGTGTCATTCCTCATTGTAGTGACTACAATGATTCTTTCTCCTCCAAACTTTCTAGATCACCTTGGAATACCTACTTTTGGGGTGCCTCTAATAAGATCTCATGAAATCCTCACTATCACTAGAATGTCATGAGGTGCTCCCATCATATATTGTTGGTTGGTCACTGGTTGTCTTAGAGCATTTCCAAACCTCTTTTCTAACATACCTAAGTCCCACATAACGAGGTAATTCCTCCGCTTTGATGGGATTCACAATGCCCTGGCCATTAATGTCGATGACCTTCCCTTGATATCCCATATTCTTCAAAAATTTTGATCCAATTCTTGTAGTATGTTTCTCAAAAGCACCAAAATCATCATCATAAAAAGAACATGAAATTGAAGAATGAATTTTTACCTAGTGCTTGTTATTTTGCAACTTTTTCAAGGCATCCTCCTTAGCTTGTAACTGATGATGCAACCTTTGTTTCTCCTCCTCCAATTTTTGTAGGAGTCTACTTAATTCTGCATTTTCCTCCTGAATGCGTTGGTTGACCTCTTTGAGTTCTTGGATCCATGCAACATTTGGCACCCTCTTCATTTTTGGCACAACATCTGGTGAAATATTTGTCTCATCACTTGAATCAGAACCCAAGTCGATAGGTCCATCTTCTTCAATCCTAAGAGCTGCAACCTTCATTTCATCACCTGAGTCTAATCCCAGGTCAATTGGTCCAACACCTGCAAATCCTGTAGTTGTGATCTTCTCATCATCCTCTGATTCAAGTTTGTGGCCTTGTTACACTGTTGCAACTATCTTCTACTTCTCTTTTCTATCATACCTCTTTGGCATCAGTTTTGGATGCAATTTCTAGCAATGATCCTCATCATGCCCTTCTTTGTCACAATGAGTGTAAGAGGTCTTTTCTTCCTTTCTCTTTGTTGTTGTTGTCCTCTTCAGGCGATCTTCTTACTCACACTTTCCCTTGCTTTCAAGATGTACAACCTTCACATTAGCTTCATCAAGAGTCTTAGGTTCAAATAATAACAACGAATGACGCAAATAACTATGAAAAGAGCCAATATATTTCATCAACATCTCAGAAGTGTATAGTGGTGTTGTAGCGGCTACAACCACCCTCCAAAATTTTTCCTTAGCTTCATTTTGGATCCTCCCTACCAACCTTCACAACAACATGTCTTGCTACATCAAGTACACAAGCTCTAGTGACTTTCTTGCAGAAAGACAGCCTGCCAATCAAACCTTGATGCATTCCCCTCACAAGTTTTTCATCCGGACTTGGTCTAGCAACAGGCTGAGAAGCTCCTTCAAGAATTTGCACAAATATGGAGGGAAACCAGCCTTCCCTACAGAAATTGGGTGATCCTGATTAGCAGTTTGCTAGGCCCCAGAATTGCACAATTCTGCTGAGTAAGCTTCACCCAGAAAATTTCGCAATCCTTCACCTTCTCTAACTAGAAATTGCACAAATCTTCTGAGCAGGCTACCCGTCTCCCAACCAGAAATGTGCATTTTCTCCCAGAAGTTGAGCAAGCTCTTGCATTTCAGCTGAGTTGACCATTTCCCTCCGAGACTGAGCAAAAAAAACTTGCATGCATGGGTTGCTTCTCCCAAGGCAACATGCAAATGCATCCCCTGTTTTAGGGATCTATTTTTGGCAATTGGAGATTACATGCAAGGATCATTTCAAAAACTTCCCACCAAGTGTCGCTTTCCCTAGATTTGTGGCATGTGCATCACATCCTTGATTTTATCAAAAATCATCAACTGGATGTTCCAGATCTCATTCCTCACATCAACCTTGTAGCTTTGACATCCCACATCACATCTAGGAGCTATTAGCACATTCATATCCATTGTTTTGCGGTAAGCCCAGTTTCCATGTCTTTTGTTGCATTTTTGGCACTTTTGTGTTTCACTTCATATGAACACTATCTGCTTGATTTCATTAACATCTCACTATTGTCAGATGCATGAAATTGTTTTTCATGAATGGTCGCTGATTCGGCGACTCACCTTACCCACATGTATGTTGCTCCATTTTGTGAATCTGTATTCATCATTTGCATTTATGATCATTCAGTTATGTTTACACTCAGTATCACCATGCATTCACATTCACATTCACTTTCAGTTGCCAGTCGACGAGTCTAGGCAGCCTTGTCCCAGACTCTACCTAACCAAGACAACATTGTGCAATCATGAGAGGGAAGGCTTTGTATTCCTCTCAGGAAATGTACTTTTATTCCTAGTGACTGTCCTCCAGGCCTGCATTGTGAAATTCTGAGGGACAGTGACTACTGGCCCAGAAAATTGTGCAATGCAGTCACTGAGCCTGCAACCATTGCTAGTTGAAATTGCACATTGTGCAATTCCAGTAGTCAGAAGCTAGATTGGACTGTGCATTGCATAGTTCTAGTAGCCCAGACTGTGCCTTGCGTAGTCTTGGTAGTCAGTCTCCCAACCTCCTTGCATAAATTGTGCAATTTTCATGATCAGTCACACATGTATGTTGCAAGTCAGTTCTCAAGTTCATTTCGGTTTTCGACTGAAAATTTGCTTGCCATGTCTCCAGGTATTGTAGGTGTTCATCTTCCTCTCAACAGTATAGGTACAATGGTTTCTAGGATTGCAGAGACAAAGACACCATTCGAAGAACACTTGGGGATGCATTAAATCAAGTGTCTATGAACTTGCCTACCCATGAAGACATCAAGTTGTTCGTAGACAAGGACATCAAGGTATGACAACAACAGTATAACAACAAGCAACATCATGAAAAACATGTGAAAGCAACATACCAGATGCAAAAAATGTAGGAGGAAGGTTTTTGACAATAGAGAGGTGGAACAAAGTTGCAATCTCAAGCAGATCCACCGGTGATAAAAGAAAGTTTGGAGACTCAGGCTATGAGGTGACGGTGTGAAATGAAGATCGTGTGAAGATAGAGAATGAAACAAATAAGGATTTGTATGTATTGAAGCATAAACTCAAGGAAGGACATGAGATGCATAGATAAGCGAATGAGTTGTAGAAGGAACAGGAATAGCAGAGGGTGCAATATGTAATCGTGGATGAAACAACACCTGTACAAGTTATAGATTCATCCTAGCAGCTGGCATGGAGTAGACATAGTGAGTGGTGTTGTTGATCACATGCAAGGGAATTCAGCAACATGTATGTCACTGTGCACATGCATGCAATCTAACCCATTTGGCACCCTCACCGAGGCAAAGACAATAAGCAAGTCCAACTGGAGATGGACATGTAGTTGATAGTTGATGCACATGACCACCAACACACGCTAGAAGATCAACAAGAACACTATGCATCAATGTGTTGCCAGTTCGTCTGCACCCAAGAAGACCATGCACATGTTAGCATACAAGTTGGATGGAGGAGCCATACCGATGCACCCAGATGCAATGGAGGCAAGACTTTGCTTCAACAAGATGCCACCATGGAGTGCATGCATTCCATCACGGATGACCAAGCTTGGCATTAGCTCATCACCTTCACCATCACAAGCATGTGAAAGAGTTGGTGTCACCACAATAGACCGAGTGTCAGTAATGTCTTACATGGCTTTCTCAAGCCATTTTGTCTCACATGGGCACATGTGCATTGTAATGTAACGTATTGTCAAGTGGAATTTCAAGTGTCAATGGTTGGATGTAATAGTCATAGAGTAGACAAAGAGTCATGAGCGTAGATGAACTGTCACAAAGGGGAATGTCAAGGGTCACCCAACCCTTTTCTATAAATAGAACCTCATAACTCATTGTAAATGCTTTTTGGTCAGCCAAGCTTCGATAGGAGTATCTTAGAGAAATCTCGAATAGCATTGTAATGAGCCTTGGCTTCTCCACTACACAGAGCTAGTACATCTCTTTGGAGGAGTAGGTGGTTGTGGTTGTAATGTTCCGCTATCGGAACTAGTAGTCGGGCATGGATGTATTGTATGAATGGAACTTACACTTCTTAATATAACAAGAGATAGAAAGTTTCATGCATATGTTTTATCGTATTCTATGATATTGGTTTACTCTAAATGATATATGTATTTGCTTGCTTACGCATGCATGTATGGACTATTCTATATAAGTATGTATGAATCTTTCTGAAATGTGTTGTTGGTTTAACCATCACTTTGGATTGCTCATTAACTTGCTTTCCAGCTTGTGATGCATCTTCACACATGTGTTCCCTTCCAAGCCACGTGCTATTACTGGCTTCTAAGGGGCACACTCTCTTCACCCTCAGTGTCTTAGAACCTCTCATGCACCTTCCTTGACTTATTGCAGTTGTCACACCCTTGCTACCAATAGAGACATCTTACTTGCCTTTCTGCGACATCGTGGTCAAGGCATTATCGTATGACCTACTTTTGGGACTCCTACACCAAACATTCTGAGGTCTAATTGGGGTTTCTTACTATGGAGATCCCCTTAAATGTTGGTGGGTCTAGCACCGTCAACATTTTGGCGCTAGAAGGAGGGACAAATGACAAGCTGAGTCCTCACATCTGTTTTAAATATATCATGACTAACTACTGAGTGTATGTCATATGGAAACGATTTCATTATCTCGGAAAAGCTCTCGAATAACTTGTATCATAAAAAATATGATGGTGGAGGCCACGTAGCCTTGGTCAGGCACGTGGTCAACATTGTAGGCTCATGCAAAAGGCATGGAATCTTTGAAGAATACATGACCTGCACATTGTACGTCTACACGCTTCCAGGGAACCCAATGCATTGGTGTGCCACTTTACCCGAAAAAAATCTATTCATTCTCTTGCTCATATGGTTGTAGAGATAGACTGTGCTTTCAATCACTTTAACTATAAAGCACTCAACAAAGAAATTCTGGAATTATGAAAAGCACCTGATGAATCCGGCGAAGAGTTTTAGACATGCTTTTGTAATCTTGCATATTAATTCCCCGAAGATGATATTGATTGGGAATTTCTTGATGGAAGATTTGAGTATATTCTTCACATATACAAACCCCACTTAATACACTTCAGTGATGGAGCTACATAATCACATTCAGGCATAGTTTCTTTCACAAGAGACTTTCTACATTCACCTCATCAAACAACTCCACCACCACGGAGTGGTGTGGCAGATAATGCACACACATCTATGGAACTGTCACATCCTCCCACCCCACCTGCTCTTAATATCTGTGTAGATTTGGCTTGCAAGCTTGTTGGTTGTCACGTGGATTCATTCCTCAACCTTTGTCTCAGCATTCTATTGATCCTACGGATTGTATTGTCTTGTTCTCTACCATTTCGGACTCCTCACCTACTGTGAACAACGATAAAGTTGTAGACCAAGTTGGTGTTGTGCATCGAAACTGTGCCATCATTCATGATGAGTGTGTGTGGGAATATAAAGAAGAACCCATGGTGAAGGACAACTCCCTTCAAGCTATGCCTCATCTGCTTTATCATAATGTCCCTTGTGATTCTTTCACTACTGATTTCCCCTGTGAAACCCATTTCTGGATGTTTCTAATTCCAATCATTCACAAGACATGTCGGATGTCAATCTATCATCATAGTGAAGAGAGGACACATCTTCCTTCAGAAATCTGTCCAATTAGTCATCTGTCATTTCTGAAAACACAAGGGGTGAACATCTTTGCTTCTCATCTACCCGTCTACCCGATTCATCAAATCATGAGGATGCCAACACGCATCCTAAATTTTCTGATCTTAGTTGTCGTCATCTATCCACTTCCTCATCCGATCATGATGTTGATTCAATCATTGTAATCTGTCGAAGACACTAGTCTACGGTGATATATCTGTCAACGAAGTCAAAACCCCACAAACTATTGAGGCACTTCAGCTTGAGCTGATGGTTATGTTAGGCCCTTGCTTTCCTGAGGTTGGTTTCACTTCCGGTCAAGAAATTGTTGAAACACTCAAGGATCCTCATCACCCTCTGCTTTGCATTGAACGTCAACCAAACACACATATTTCTCTTCCTCCACTCAAACTACATGATCCCATCGCTCATGCATTGGAGGAATCTTACACAGCAAGCACACATGCACAACGTAAGTGGTCTACCTTTCTCATGTTTCCTTGCTTGTCATAGTCAAGAGAATGCATACACTCAAAATCTGCACACGGTGTAGCACAACACCATGATAGCCATGATAGCTTCATAGAATGCATGTCATGCGCTTTCACTCATTTTCATTTTGTGGAAGCTTTTAAACTCAGAGTGTGTTTGTATTCACTATTACATCTTTCTTGTTTGTTGGTTTGCATAGTTATCTTGTTTGTGAACCATGCCTTCACCGACATGGGTCAACCAATGCACCGGTGGCTGCATTGGAAGTATCACTTCACGTGAGATGGCCTATGTACCTTTAGCTTAGGAGTAGGAGTAGTGTTTGCTTTCAGTATTTTTGCTTGCATGCTTGTTTTCTTACTTGCTTTGTTGGTTTTTTTGTTTTCCTGCTTGTTTGCTTACTCACTTTGCGTTCACTGTTGCTTCCACTTCTACTTTGCTTTTTTATTTGTTTTCTTGTTTTGTTCGTAGGTTAGTTTCACATGAAACCATGTATGACTCTTGAAACAAGATGGGTAAAGTACAAGAGGACTTATATAACTATCAACATTTGGTTTTATGTTGTCTGCTCTCTTATGTAAGAACTTGTTGTCGTCATTCCATGATGCATCAATGGCAAATACGTATTGCTCAAAGTAAACCTTGGTGAAAACACAATGCTTGGGCACTAACTAGTATCACCTACTCTAGTTGGTTGTTTTTGGGTTAACCCTTATCGGCCTAGTCAAGTAGAGTAAGGTGAGGGGGAAAACCTTAACAAGCATGTCAGAGGTATAATAAACTACTTATTTGTAGGAACAACCTCTTATTCTCTCAATAAGTCGAGATCCCTCTTCTGCCTCTGAAATGAATAAGTGATATGCACAGTTACAAAGATGAAAAATGAAAAAAGTGAAAAAGTGAAAAAAAAGCTTGAAAAAAAAATGAAAATGAATAAGGCGAAAGAAGAGAAAGACTTCCTACACAGAGAGGTGATGCAAGTAAATCCGTCGGGGTACTGACCAGGTTCGTTGGTAGTGGAGCCATGCTTGTGTTCTTATGTGACTCCACTGAGGTACTATATAGGCCTGCTGGTAGTGGAGCAACACCAAAGATGGAACTAAGACTCTGACGACTATAATTCTTGTGCATCAATATACCCCTCAACCCCAATAAAAAAATGTGTTTACTTAGCTTGGAATGTGTGTCAATCGACCAAGAGCTTGGCAGATGCTACATCTTACAATCGAGCTAGTCGAAAACCAAGACAAGCTGAGCACTAAACAAATATTCTACAGGTGTTAGACTTTCTTTTCATGAACAAGGTCCATTAAGAGAGATGGAGTTCTACCAGTGTGTCACCAAGTGTTGTAGTGGCTACAACCACCCTCCAACATTTTTCCTTAGCTTCGCTTTGGAGCCTCCCTACCAATCTTCATAGTAGCATGTATTGCTTCGTCAATTACACAAGCTCCAGTGATTTTCTTGCATAAAGATATTCTTTCGATCAAACCGTGATGCATTCCCCTCACAGGTTGTTCATCTAGACTTGGTCTAGCAATAGGTTGAGCAGCTCCTACAAGAATTTTCACAAATATGGAGGGAAACTAGACTTCCCTCTAGAAATTACACGATCCTGACTGGAAGCCTGCTAGGCCCCAAAATTGTGCAATTCTGTTGAGCAAGCTTCACCCAAAAAATTGTGCAATCCTTCCTAGTTGGGCTGCTCAATCCAGAATTTGTGCAAATCTAGGCAGCAGTCAACTGATCTACCCAGAAACTGTGAAAATATTTTGAGCAACTAGCCCATCTCCCAACTAGGAATGTGCATTTTCTCCCAGCAGTTGAGTAGCCTCTTGCATGTGCAGCTGATTTGATCTATTCCCTTTGGGACCAAGCAAAACAGACTTGCATGCATGGGCTACTTCTCCCAAGGAAGCATGCAAAGGCATCCCCTATTTCAGGGATCTATTTTTCACAATTGGAGGTTACATGCAAGGATCATTTCATAAACCACCCACCAAGTGCCACTTTCCATAGATTTGTGGCATGCACATCACATCCTTGATTTGATCAAAACTCATCAACCTGACACTGCAGAGCTCATTCCTCACATCACCTTACATATCCGACATCCCACATCACATCTAGGAGCTATCGGCACATTCAACTCATCTGTTTTCGGGTAAGCCCACTTTCCATGTCTTGTGTTGCATTTATGTTGCCTTTTATGTTTCACTTTGTATGAACATTGTCTTCTTGATTTCAGTGAGCGCTTGCTGTCATTTTGATACATACTAGCTTGTACTAGCACCATTTCAGTTTTCGTTAACATTCAACTATTGTCACATGCATGAAAATGTTTTTCACGAACGATCGATGATTCAGAAAATCGTCTCACCCACATGCATGTTGTTCCATTTTCTGAATCTGTCATTCACTGTTTTCATGTACAATCATTCACTTAAGTTTACACTCAGTATCACCATGCATTCACGTTCACATTCACTTTCAGTTTCCCATCAACAAGTCTGGGCAGCGTTGGCCCGGACTCTACCTCACCAAGACAGCATTGCACAATCCTGAGAGAGAAGGATCTGTCTTCCTCTCAAGAAATGCACATTTCTACCCAGTGACTGTCCTCCAGTATTACATTGTGAAATTATAAGGGATAGTGACTGCTAGCCCAGAAAATTGCGCAATGCAGTCACTAAGCTTGTAACCATTACCAGCTGAGAGTGTGCATTGCACAATTCCAGTAATCAACAGCTAGACTGGATTGTGCAGTGCATAGTTCTAGTAGCCAGTCAGCTTCCTAGAATCCCAGAATGTGCCTTATGCAGTCTTGGCAGTCAATCTCCCGACCTGTCAGCAGAAATTTCACAACCTTCATGATAAGTCACACAGGTATGTTGCAAGTCAATTCTCAAGTTCATTTTGGTTTTCAACTAACATATTTCTTTTCATAAGCCTTGCCATGTCTCCAGGTATCGTAGGTGTTCATTTGTGTTTTAGCAGTATAGGTATAATGGTTTCCAGGAGCGCAGAGACGAAGACATCGTTCAGAGCACACTTGGGGATGCAGTCAATCAAGTGTTTATGAACTTGCTTGCCCATGAAGATGTCAAGTTGTTCATAGACAAGGACATCAAGATATGAAAATAGCAACATCACAACGAGAAACATCATGAACAACAGTTGAAGGTAGCATACTGGATGCAACAAATGTAAGAGGAAGGTTATTGACAACAAAAAGGTGGAACAAAGTTGCAAGCTCAAGCAAATTCACTGGTGATAAAATAAACTTTGGAGACTTAAGCTATGAGGTGACGGTGCGACATGAAGATCACGCAAAGACAAAGAATCGAGCAATGAAGGAGTTGCATGTGCTGAAGCAAAAACTCAAGGAAGGACATGAGCTACACAGAAAAGCGAAAGAGATGCAATGGGAACATGAACAATAGCGGGTGCAATATGCACTCACAGATGAAACTGCGCTCGTACAAGTTATAGATTCATCCCAACAGCTGGCATGGAGTAGACATAGTGAGTGGTGTTGTTGATCGCATGCAAGGGAATTCAACAACATGCATGTCATTATGCATACGCATGCAATCTAACCCATTTGGCACACTCATTGAGGCAAGTACAAGAAGAAATTCCAACCGGAGTTGAACATGTAGTTGACAGTTGATGCGGATGACCACTAGCACACATTGGAAGATCAACATGGACACTATGCATCAATGTGTTGCAGTTTGTCCACACCCATGAAGACCATGCACATGTTAGCAGTTGAGTTGGATGGAGGAGCCATACCAATGCACCTGGATGCAATGGAGGCAAGAGTTCGCTTCAGCAAGATGCTAGCACGGAGCGCATGCACTCCACAACAAATGACCAAGCTTGGCATCATCTCATCACCTTCACCATCACAAGCATGTCAAAGAGTTGGTCTCACCATAATGGACCAAGTGTCATTGATGTCTTACATGGATTTCTCAGGTCATTTTGCCTCACATGGGCACATGCGCATTGTAATGTAACCTCTTCTCAAGTGGAAGTTTAAGTGTTGATAGTTGGATGTAACAGTCATACAGTAGACAAAGAGTCGTGAGGGTAGCTAAAGTTTCACAAAGGGGAAAGCCAAGGGTCACCCCACCCTTTGCTATAAATAGAACCTCATAACTCATTGTAAAGGATTTTTGTTAAGCCAAGCTTCGATATGAGTATCTTAGAGAAAGATTGGAAAGTATTGTAATGAGCCTTGGCCTCTCCATTACGTAGAGCTAGTGCATCTCTTTAGAGGAACAATTGGTTGTGGCTATAATGTTCCGCTATCAGAACTAGTGGTTGGACATGGATGTATTGTATGACTAGAACTTACACTTCTTAATATAACAAGAGCCAACACCTTTCATGCATATGTTGTATCATATTCTATGCTATATGGTTTACTCTAAATGATATATGTATTTTCTTTCTTACACATGCATGTATGGACTATTCTGTATAAGTATGTATGAATCTTTCTAAAAGGTGCTCTTGGTATAATCATCACTTTGGATTTCTCGCTAACTTTCTTTCTATCTTGTGATGCATCTTCACTCATGTGTTCCCTTCCAAGCCATGTACTATTACAGGCTTCCAAGGGGCACACTTACTTCACCCTCACTATGTTAGAACCTCTCATGCACCTTCCTTGACTTACTGTAGCTGTCACACCCTTTCTACCAACAAGGAGATCTTACTTGGCTCTGTGCAAAATCACAATTAAGGCATTACCGTACGACCCATTGCTGGGAATCTTACACCAAACAGTTTGAGTTCTAATTGGGACTTCTTACTAGGGAGATCCCGTTACATGTTGGTGGGTCCAACACCATCAACAAGTTGAAAATTCAATGTTAATTCTTATTGCCTAAAGTTTTCTATAAAATTCTGAACATTTTTATCTTTACTTTGTTTCAAATGTTGCCATTCCATCATGACTTTCTTTCTATACCCCAATGGGTAAAACTATCCTCTTAAAGTAGAAACAAACTTAGACCAAGATGAAAGAAGTTTATGACTACTCTTACCACCTTTCTTTAGTTTTCCTTCCCACTAGATGAGAGTAGTGCCACTGAGTTGAAGGGATGATAGCTGGATCTTAGCTTCATCCTCTCTGATTCGATGTATGAAAAAATATACTTCAATTTGTTTGATCCAATTATCTAGCTTTTCTGCATTAGATTCTCCACTAAACACAGGAAAATAAAATTTGACATCCAACCTAAAAAATGGCTTCTTAGAGGCATTCCCATGATGCCTCTTAGAATGATGAGAAGAGGAAGAAGAATAACTTTCACTAGAAGTCAGAGAGGGATGAGGTTCTTCTCCTCCACCTTCATGATTTACCGAGGCATGATCATCTAGTTCTTTCTTCTCTTGCTTCATTGTCTTATGATATTCTACAAACAATTTGTCCACTTTCTTTGCCATGGCATAGAAGGCCTTGTGATAATTTTTCTCTTCCTCCAACTGAGCATCTTCATTTGCCATTTTCCTTCTTCATGTTGCACTCCCCGCTTCTAGATCAAAGGACTTAAGTTTCCCTTGACCCCTTTGGAGCTTTTCCCTGGTTATCATACACTTGCAATTCACATCAACATAAGACCTTCTCTAATACCAAACTTGATCTATATCTTTTTACTTCATTGATTCATTCATAATTTCATATAAAAGAACATGTAACCATCATATATATTCATGGAAATGAAAGGAAAACATGTGAAAAATATCACAACATGTTGATAACAAAGTTCACCCAGTGCGGGCTATGTCTCTCAGCTCTGCTCAAAGTGGGGAGGTCTCTTTCATTACTCTTCTACATAAAATCAAATTACATTCATGTAAAAAGGCACCTTATACCTCCATTTCTAGGTATGGTCTAAAAATTCACACCTCTGCTGAAGAAACAGACTACATTGTTGAACTCCTAGTGCAAAATCGTGTCAATGACAGTAAACTTGACCCCTTTTTGACACTGTTGAAAACTAGACCCTTGGGAATATCAAATATTCCCCAAGCATTCCTTCTCATTGGTTGACTAGATTATTGCTACTCATATGACAATTCTGACTTCACCACTATGATCCTTGCGAAAAACTGATTAATTTGAATATAAAGTTGACCTGATTCTCAAACAAGAAAAAAATGGTCCTTAGGGAATCCTTTTGATTCCTTAAGATTCCACAAAGATTCCTCTCTGCAAGTTGGCCGAAGATCCACTACTCAAATTAGAAAAATAATCATGCCATTAGACACCTGGCACAATTCTGGTTCATTTGAGTATAAAGTTGGCATGATTCTATCACTGTGACAATTTTACCCTAAGGGAATCTTTTAGGTTCCTCATTGATTCTACATAAGAATATTCCTTGGAATATTCCCTAGAAAAATATTCCATTGAAATTCGTGCCGCTCTTGGGTATGGTTCCACTCATGGGCCTGCAGCTCATGTTTCCTTCGTTCGACGCTCCGTTGGTGGGCGAATGGAAAAATATATTGGTTTATATAAACATGGTTGGTGGAGTTATCAAGGATTGGGTCGTTGGACAAATGGTAGCGGCCTTTAGTTTAAATAGTGGCGACCCAGGGTCACACCTCACCCACAGCCACATGACATAACATTTTTTTGTGTGCTAATAAAAGGTTTCAGTGGTTGGACGGTTGGTAATGGGAGGCATCGTTAATTGTGGGGTCGCCCATTGGTGGGCCGAACTATGGTCGGGCGGGTCGGATCCCCGTCGACCCAAATTATAACATCCGATCATTGTATATAGTGGTTGTGGGTTGTCGGGGTTTCTCACTTGCCAACCATTTGATCGTGGTTGGTGGGGGTAATGGCCCACCACCTCGTATTATATATTTTTTAATTTTTTTATCCAACATTAAAAATATTGTTAAAAAAATTTCGACTAGATTTTTGAGTTTAATAAACAAATTAAAGAAGCAAAAAAAATTCCCATTCGAGCCACCAGAATCCATCACCGATAAGTGCCAAGTTTTTTCTTGTTAGTGGCTACCAATGGGCCTAGTTTGACCAAAACTTTGACTGGCTATAAATTTTACATACGAACTTGGGTTGAGGTGTTGTTTGCATAGTTGGAAATATTGTGACGAGATCTTCCATCTAAACCTAGTTTCATCGCAATATAATAAATTTTATTTTTCAGCCTTTCATATGCCCTCTTTGATCACTGGGCGTTTTTGGAACCACTTGAATCATTAGTAGAGTCAACTATTTTGTGTAAACTTTTATTGTAGCATCTGTAGCCCTTGCTCTTTATTGAATATCATAATAATATTCCTTCATCATCTCTAACATCAAAATTACCCAATTTTTCATCATTATTTTTTTGTAACATTTACTGCCAGAAACTTTAAAGTACTTTATTGATGCTAGTTTTCCATGTCACAATTTGTAAGGTGTCTTGTCCTTGTTTGGCTTAAGATGTGTTTTCTTTAAAAATGGATTATTGTATGAATAGCTTCAACCCAAAATGTTTATGGCATATTTCTTTAATCTATCATTTTGTAAGGTGTCTTGTCATTGTTTGGCCTAAGATGTGTTTTCTTTAAAATATGGATTATTGTATGAATAGCTTCAACCCAAAATGCCTATGGCATATTTCTTTCATCTATCACTTCTCTTACCATTTTTTGCATTGATCTTCTCTTCCTTTTAGCTACTCTATTTTTTTGAGGGGTGTCTGCAATTGTAAATTGTATTTTTATGCCATTTTCTTCACAAAAGTCATCAAAATCATTTGAGGTAAAATCCCCACCTTTCTTTGAGCTTAAACACTTTAATTTGTATCTAGTTTGATTCTCAACTAGGATTTTGGAAATTTTGAAATTCAAAAATTATTCTGATTTATACATAAAGAATGCAACCCAATTAAGTTTGGTGCAATCCTCAATAACCAACATGAAGTATTGCTCACTTGTTGGAGCCTCAGTACTTAAAGCCTACATAAGTCTATGTGGAATAGTTGTAAAGGTCTAGTGGATGAATGTTCTTTTATTTTGAAAGGCATTTGAGTTTTCTTCCCCATTGGGCATGATTTGCAGATTTTATTGTTTGGCTTTGTACTTTTTGGCATGTCTCTTACTCCTTCCTTTTTGTTGAGCTTTATAATATGATAAAAGTTCAAGTTTCCTTGTCATATGTTCCACATCCAACTCTCATCAAGTTTCCCCAAATAACACTCCTCATTTTCTTCCTTGAGAATGTATAGATTATTTGAGGTTCTCACATCCTTTGTTACTACTTTTCCTATGCTTGTGATCTTGTTGACGGTGCTAGACCCACCAACATGTGAGGGGATTTCCCCAGTAAGAAGTCCCAATTAGACCTCATATCGTTTGGTGTATGAGTCCCAGTAGTGGGTTGTATGGTAATGCCTTGACCACGATTTCACATAGAGGCAAGTAAGATAACTTTGTTGGTAAGGGTGTGACATATGCAGTGAGCCAAGAAAGGTGCATGAGAGGTTCTAACGCAGGGGGGTTGAGATGAGTGTGCCCGTTGGAAACCTATGATAGCACGAGGCTAAGAAGTGAACACACAAGCAAGGATGCATCACAATATGGAAGGCATGTTAGCTGGAAATCCAAAGTGATGGTTTAATCAACAACACATTTAAGAAAGATTCATATATACATACATAGAAATAACTATACATGCATGCGCAAGAAAAAAAATACATATATCATTTAGAGTAAATAGATAGCTGAAATACAATACAACATATGCATGAAATGTGTTGGCTCTTGTTATATTAAGAAGTGTAAGTTCCAGTCATACAATACATCCATGTCCATCTGCTAGTTCCTACAGCAGAACATTACAACCACAACCGCCCACTCATCCAAAGAGATGTACTAGCTCTGCACAATGGAGAATCCAAGGCTCGTTACAATACTATCCAAGCTCTCTCTAAGATAGTCCTATCAAAAGCTTGGTTGACCAAAAGCCTTTACAATGAGTTATGAGGGACTATTTATAGCAAAGGGTGGGGCGACCCTTGACATTCCCCTTTATGACAGTTCATCTACCTTCATGACTTTTCAACTACTCTATGACTGTTACATCCAACTATCGATGCTTGAACTTACACTTGACAAGATGTTACATTAAAATGCAGATGTACCCATGTGAGACAAAAATGGCTTGAGAAAGTCATGCAAGACATCACTATGACTTAGACAACAGTGGGAAATCCAACTCTTCAACATCCTTGCGATGATCAACAGTAGCGTACTGATGCCAAGATTGGTAGTCTGTGATGGTGCCTATGTACTCCAAGGTGAAATCTTTCTGGAACTTGATTCATGCCTCCATAGAATCTAGGTACACTGCTTGGGCTCTTCTATCCAACTTGTCTGAAAGCATATGCATCGTTGTATTCAACACGGCTAGACCAGCAACATACTTCTGCATGGTGTCTGCATTGATCGGAAAGTCTAGGCTGGTGGCCATGCGCATCAGCTCATCAAAGTACAAGTCAAGCTCTAGTCAGACCTGTGCCTTTATCTTCACCTGAGTGAGAGTCCCAATAGATGGGATCACATGTGCGAGCACCACAACATCCATACTCTTGAATACACATGCATGGGAAGCATGTAGACCAGTGATGAGTTGCAGGAGCTCTTCATAATTCCAGATCTGACTCCAGATGTGTGCCTTCAGCTCCACTTCTCTAGGCTTCATCATCTTAGGCAAGTGAAGTGGGGCTCCCTTGTATCAATTGTCCACGTTTGCATGTAATCAACAACAGCATACACATTTGACAAGATACGTGCTCTTCTACCAAATTTTTGCTGCCATCCATTTAGATGGACAACTACCTTATGCACGGTATCAAAATTGGAATACAACGCCCGCATAACTGTGTCAAGGGAAAATATTTCTTCTAGTATTTCCTTCTTCATTTCTTCTCAGGTGGATGCTATCACGAAATCTCCTCCTTTCTTGGTCGTCTGTAGCTCCTTATCCATTCACTCATTCTCAGCTATCAGAAAGTGGACACTTGAGCTAGTGGCTTCAGCATATGCTCTAGTGGCATCATCTAAGGCTACTGGATGTTTGCACACGTCAAACATGATCACCCGTTCCTCATATTGTGCAGGAGATATATGATATTCCAAAGTTGACACTCTGTAGGATTGCAAAAATTTATGTTGAGACTCGTTGAATGAGATGTTGTACATCTCTCCTTCTGGCTGATCTTCAAGGATCTCATGGTCTCCTTGGTCACTTGAGACTTGCTCATCTTCTGGATGTGGTGAATCTTGTGGGTCAACCTCTTATTGGTGAGGCATGGGGTCGATGTCCTGCTCCAAATCCTGCTCCTATATGTCTATATCCATCTGTTCAAGTGCTTGCTCTATCTCTTGACAAAAGTCCTCCTACGATGGTTCACCCTGTTTGCTTGATGCCAATTGTTCTGATGAGTCCACGAACTTCTACGGGAGTTGTTTCATCTATCTACACATGTTGTGCCCCCTATTGTACCTATTTTTTCTGCTCTTCCCTCTCCTGTTTGTGCAGCTCTTTTTCCTTTCGGAGTTACTCCTTCAACTCATGCAACTCCTTCTATGTTTCCTCCATTCTCCATTTCTCTCCCTGCCTTTGCGCATTTCTCTTGTCGCGTTTTTGCCTCTTTGTCTCTATGGCCATAGTTTCTTTCTCCACAAGTGGATTTACTCGGAACTTGCATCTTTGCTCTTCCTCCATGCGATCGACAATCTTCCTCTTGCCGTTGTCGTGCACTGGTATGTTCACCTCTACTGCTGTTGTTGCTTCTAGTGCTCTTCGGGATGTTGCTTCACGTTGCTTCGCTAACCATTCCACAACGAAACCAACCAGTTCATTGAGTCTGGAGGATTTGTAACAATATATCAATGGGTCCTCCTCCACCCAATGACATGCCCTGTGGATCCAGTTGAACTGTACTCTCATGAAATGATCTTTCACAAGACAATGCGGGCCATATAGATTGTAACTTCGAAGGTCAAATGGATACTTCTTCATCTTCTCTGCTTCAACATCCACATGCTTGAAACTCTGGATCTCATATAACCAATGCACAATGGAAGAGTGGGTCAAGGTGCCTTCTTCTTCCAGTGCAGCCTAGCTTTCAATCCTACCGAGATGTGATATACTACTTCCTACATGACGAGTATGACCAAGGAAAAATTTGGTAGAACATGCAAAGGCTTCTCCACATTGTACATCTGTATGAAGGTGTTGGACGGTGAGGCATACCAATCAACTATGTCTATCAGTGCCTCCATTGCTTCCTTTGACATGCAGGTTTGATCCTATTCAAATATTATCTTGTAAACCGGGGTGACAAAATGATTGGACAACATGTGATAACTCCTCTGAAGATGCATTTGGAAAACATCTTACAATAAGTGTTCACAGTAGTCTCCACCATTTACCATGCCCACTTCAACCCCGAAAGCTCCTGTCGAGCACATACTACATCCAAGATGTAGACGAACATGTAGATTTCTTCTTGTATACCTTTGGGCAGCTCTCGAGCCCTTGTTACCTATTCCTTCAGTTGATGAGCCAACATGCTGGACCAGTTGCATACTTTTCCTTATCTTCCCAATTGGTCCAACATGACCACCCAACTCCATGGGAAGGTTTCTGTGCTTTCTTGGCTATACAGTCAACATGAAAAAATGACCAAGTATTGATATGCCTTCCATAATATCTTTGTCTTGTAGATCTGGTTGGGTGTCATCCTGAATCTAGCTTTCTCCTTTACCCAATTCTTCAGAATGTCTTTGGAGTTGGCATTGCTATTGGGTAAGCTAAAGGGAGTCTCCATGATAGTCATGAGCTCTGACATCTAATACATATCATCATAATCATGTGCCCTGAAGGTTGTAATCTTCA
Source organism: Pinus taeda (assembly GCA_000404065.3). NCBI lineage: Eukaryota > Viridiplantae > Streptophyta > Pinopsida > Pinales > Pinaceae > Pinus > Pinus taeda. The sequence goes on along the minus strand of APFE030007957.1, from coordinate 22,125 downwards.
TCCCACTGACACTGCTCAAGGTCATCGTCTTGGGATTAATGTGTGAGACGATTCAATGTATCATGTCTGTGGATGGAAACATGGGGTATTTGCATTCAATTTAGTACAAGTTGGACTTGTGTATGTTCATGTATACTTGGAGGTCTTCAAGGTCTTCCCCAAACATGCCTGCAAATGCATCATTGGCTTCTTGCTATTTCAACTTGATGTCGTTGTCTAGAATCAGCTCGGTATCTTCATAGATCGGTAGACTTGCGGACACTCGCTCAACTGCTACTCCAGTTTCAGTTTCGTCAGTGTCCTTTGATCCTACTCTCTTAGAGGCCATTGATCCTGAATTGTTAAGAGGAGGATGAACACTTGCTAGATCTAGAGACAAAGCAACATGCAGGGTAAGAAATCTATCAACAAAAACCAAAGAAAATTCAGGAACGACATAACACATACCTAGGGATTGACTAGTAAGGATTGCACAATTTCTTCTATGAGGCTGGGAGACAGGCTACCAAACTTGTGCAAAAGTAGTCTGGGCTATCTAGGAGGGATGAATGACTATTGGAATTGCACAATGTGCAATCCAGTCTAACTGCTTACTGCTTGAATTGCAAAATGCACAATCCAGTCTGATTTCTTACCGCTGGAATTGCGCAATGTACAATTTTAGCTGGCAATGGCTACATGCTTAATGATTGCATTGTGCAATTTTCTGGGGCAGTAGTCACTATCCCTCAAAATTGCGCAAAGCAGACTTGTGGATAGTTACTGGGCACAAATGCGCATTTCTTGAGGGGAAGAAAAAGCCTTCCCTCTCAAAGATTGTGCAATGTTGTTTTGGTGAGGCTGATTTCGGGCCAAGGTTTCCTAGACTCACTGATAGGAAACTGAAAGAAAATGTGAAAGTGAATGCATGGTGATACTAAGCATAAGCAGAAGAAAATTATCATGCATGTAAACAATGAATGAAAGATTCATAAAATGGAACAACATGCATGTGGGTGAAGTGAGTCGTTGAATTAGTGATTGTTTGTGCAAAATAGTTTCATGCATGTGACAATAGTGAGATGATAATGAAAACTGAAATGGTGCTAGTACAATCTAGTATCCATTTAAATGACAACAAGTGTTCATATAAATCAGGAAAACAACACTCACACAAGCGAAAACACAAAAGAAACAAAAATGCTGCAAAAGACAAGTTGAGCCCAATTACTTGTGAATAGCTGAGCTGGATCTGTTGAAGAGTCTTAGAGGTGCTGTGGGATATCAGAGCTCAAAGATCGATGTGAAGAAATGATATTTGAAGCATCAAATAAATAAGTTTGAAGCTCATGATGCGCATGCCACAAATGTAGGAAAGAGCGACACTTGGAGGAAATATTCTAAAATGATCTTTGCATGTAACCATTAGCTACTAAAAATAGCTCCCTGAATCAAGAGATGCTTTTTGCATGTTTCTTCTTCTATTCTGGGAAAAAGAAACCCATGCATGTAAGTCAAGTTTCCTTAGTCCCGGGTGGAATTGGTCAACCCAACTACACATGCAAGAGCCTGCTCAACTGCTGGGAAGAAATGCGCATTTCTGGAAGGGAGATGGGTTGGCTTCCCAGGAGATTTACACAATTTATGGGTAGAGTAGTTGATTGCTACCCAGGATTACGCAATTCCTGGGTTGAGAAACCCTACTGGGAGGAATTTCCTAATTTTATGGATGAAGCTTGACTCGTATATTTGCACAATTCTGGAGCCCAACAGGCTGCCAGATAGAATTGTGCAATTTCTGGAGGGAAGGCTAGTTTCCTTCCAGAATTGCACTATTTCTTGAGGGAGTTTCTCAGCCTATAGCTAGACCAAGTATGAAGAAACAACATATGAAGGGAATGCAACAAGATTTGATAGACATGTTATCTTTCTGCAAGAAAATCACTGAAGCTTGTGTACTTAACAAAGCAAGACATACTGCTGTGAAAGGTTAGTAGGGAGGCTCCAAAATGAAGCTAAGAAAAAATTTTGGAGGGTGGTTGTAGCCACTACAACAAAAATTTATTTCAAAATCTTGGGAGTGAAATGTAACATCATATCCTTTGCATAGGGGCTTCACTCAATAAACCTCTGGCATATCATGTGTGTTCATGGTAGATTAAACAATACCCTTAATTTGACTATATATAAATGGAAAATACCTCTAAAAATCACATTATTTAACCCCCTACCAATACGAACCCAAGACACCTTCCCAATTTAAAAACTCTTACTTTCACCAGATATTGTAGGTATCCATTTTTTCATTAGCAATTTTTATATCCCTTTATATTTTTTCATTAACTTTGGGCTCCATTTTTTATACCTGCCAATATAGAAACCCTTTACCCCCTCTATATCCCCTAATATATTATGTGAATTTTTCCTCAATAAATATCCCCAATATGAACCCACATGGTACGATATTTCTCCCCCAGTAAAGCCCCAGTGATCCTTTGTCACATATTTGACTCGCACTTTATAAGTTGTGCTTGATTCCATCCACAAAAAGAGTGTCGTGAGATTTACCCTTTCCATTGTCCAGGTTCATTTTTCCCTTGCCCATGATCTTGCAAGGATGATCATTTCCAAAAGTAACATTTCCTTATTTATTTTCATTTAGTGACAAAAAAATACCATTAACACTAGTCATATGCATGGAACATCCACTATCCATATACTAGTAGTTGTTTTGGTTTTTGGGTTACAGGACAATGCTACATTGCTACATTTGTCTTTATTTAATTGTTTCTTTTTCTTCTTCCAAAACTTGGGTTCTTCTTGCATTTTCTTTATCTAAGAAGCTAGTCTAATTTTTTTACTTCTACACTTAATTGCTTTATGGAAAAATTTATGATAGTTCTAGCATTCAATAACATTAAATAAGGTGAAAAAAGGATTTTTGTCCATGAGATTATTTCTACATGGATTTGCAAATCTAATGTCTTTTTTACTAGTAATATTGTTTTATTTTATTTCTTATCTTATTGTTTTTAAGATATAACTTGTAGCTTTGTCCCCAAAATTTGTACAAGAGTAATAGTAAGCATAGTATAAATTCTAGTGCTTGGGAATACTTATCCTTTGAGGATGTGATATTTTGGTCATATGAGGACTTTGTTTTTGAGGGGAGTAGGGATTTTGATGATTTATTGCCTGATATTTTAGGTTGTTCGAAACTATATTACAAGATTTCCTTGGCTACTGTTGAGATGTAATGTTACTATGTTGTTACTAATTTTTCACTTGTTCAGTGTTTTTCTCGTTGTCAATATTCATTAAATGTTGCTAAGATGTATTGGCATCATTTTTCTTATATTGTTGTTATTGATTGTTGTCATTCCCTTGAATTTCGTTGCCATTAATTTTTGTGAATGTTTCAATTAATTTTATCCGTCTTTTGTCTTAAAGTTTATTATTGTTTGTTTCTCCCTCATAGCCCAAACTAATCCTGATGGGAGGGGATCTTTGAATCCTAAGAATTTCATCCAACTTTTTAGATCCTTTAATATGCTTCAAGTTTTGGTTCAATTGAGTATGTTTTTCCTTTTTAAGAGAGACTAACTCTTCCTTTAGTTTTTCACATTCTTTTCCTTCTTCTTTCAGTTGTTTCAATAGAATGTGTTCAGTTTTCTTATCTTCTTCCAACACTACATTTAGAAGGAGTGACACATCTTCACATTTGTGTTCTTTATTTTCATATTCAATCAATCACTCTTATTGTTTCTTATTATTTACCTTAATTCTATCGATTTATTTAAAGGAATTGATTAATTCAACTTCCAACTCTACTGCATCCTCTTCTCCATTTAATTCACACTTGTCATGTGCTTCATCTTGGATTTCTATGGCTATGAGCGTGAACTCACTAATCTCTTCTTCATTAGAAGATTTTTCATTTTTATCTTTTGAGGAGTTGTTGTCTTCTTGGGTATAGAATCGTTTCCTTTTGAAGCTAGTCTTATTCTTAGCCCTCATGTATTTTTATTTTCTTTTCTATCAGGTTGATTGTCTTCCCTTTTGAATGGAAATTTATATGCATAATAACCTACTTTTCCACAATTAAAAAACTTGAAAGGAAACTTATCTTTAAATTTGTGAGTTCCTTTCTTTAGTCTTCTAACAAACTTAAACTTAGACTCTTCTTCATTTGATCAAGAACTTGACAATTCTTGATCAAATCTAGTTTTCCTATATACTTTAAATGTTGCTTCCATTGATCTAGATTTTCCTTTTGCATAACTCATTTCATAGGCTATTAATGTTCCAAGTAATTGATCCATTGTTAAAATTTTGACATCAGACATCTCCTCAATAGTTGATACCTTGGCATTGAATCTACAAGGAGATATCTCAATACCTTTTGAACTATAGTGGAATCCTTTATAGTTTCATTTAGACCTCTCATAGTATTTACTATTTCATCAAATCTAAGGAAAAAAAATTCGACATCCTCATCCTCAATCATTTTTAATGTCTCAATTTGAATTCGATAGACTTGTAGTTTGGAATTTTTTACCTTACACATCACCTTATTAGTTGTTATGCATTTATTTCACGGTCTTTCAATTCATAAATTTAATAAAATATGATTTAGACAATCCACTTAGGATTGCATTCATAGCTTTGGCATTAAATGAAAACTCAAGCGTGTCCTCTCTATTAACCAATATAGGTGGCTTTTTATAGCCATTTACCACTGCATCCCAGACATATACACCAACTGACATTAGATATGTCTTCATCTCGCTTTCCAAAAAGTATAGTTCGTACCACTGAAAAAAAGGATCTTTGTTGGTAGAAAATTCATCCTGGTTGGCCATGTCTTAGGTTTAGATCTTCTTTCTAGCTGTTAGATTGATGTTGAAGGAACCAACTCTAATACCAATTGTTGGAATCATGATTTCCATTACAACAAACCCTACAGATGTTAGTAAATAGATGCATTTCCAGAGTTAAGGTATCCTTAAGAGATTGTTAAGCACATGTTGTGAAACACATAGGGATTTCTAACTTTCATTCATCCAATAATTGGCAACCCAGCTTTCATTAACCATTAAGGATATAGGGGGGTATTAATGTGGATTGTTGATTCAAGCTCATGGAGATTTGTTGGTGGAAAATTTTGAGGAAATTGCTTGGGATTGACTCGCAGATCCAACAAATTGTGAACCCCCCCATAAACCATTGAGCATATGGGGAGGGGCCGCTCCGCAATAAATACCAATAATTGATTGAACACTAAATTAAACCAAGAAAGTATGTGAATCATTGATCAACATGGATGTTTAACTTTTTGGATCCTGGTGTTCTAACATTTGGAATTCTGGTGTTTTGGCCATGTAGGTAAATAAAAATTAGAATTTGGCATTGTGTATTAAAAAATCAAGTGGCTAGTGAATTTCAAAAGGTATGAATTTGAGGAAATTTAACTCATAGTTTTGAATGAAAAAATACATAATTAATAAAAGGAGGTTCTTATAAATTGGTGCTTCAGCTTGCGATTAAGGCTTTCTTCTCTTGTTCTGATCAAAATAACAATGTGAGAGAAAGAGAGAGATATTATACATTCAAATGTCTAATATTTGAATTAGAAAAAGAACTTCAAAGACAAAACATAGATTATATGTGAAAATTGAGTGAAAACAAAAATTGTTGTATATAATAAACTTACTGAGAATCAGAAACAAAAAGAGTGATGCACAAATAAGACGTAACAATTTACATATATCTTTTCACAGGGGATTGGTGTCTCTTTTGGGGAGGTGCCTAAAAAATATTAGCAAGTTGGTGCTTGCAAATAGTGGGACTAGGTGCTTCCAGCAAGTGTGTGATTGTAAATAAAAAGAGGTTGGAGCATCCTATAAGTTGGTGCCTACATAATATGATGTAAAATAAGTTGGTGCTACATTTACATCAAATATAAAAAGAAGATTTGTGGTTTTCTCCTGTATGTGTTTCCCCTCTTAATATTTTCTTAGTTTCCAACATTTGGTATCAAAGCCAAAGGTCTCAAGTTTGAAACACACTTAGGTCACGTTGTGGGGGAGATTGTTGAATGAATGAAAGTTAGTGATCGTGTTTTGCAACATGTGGCTAACAACCTCTAAAGGATATGTTAACTCTGGTGACGTGTTCGTTTACTAACACCTATGGGTTTTGGCATAATGGAAATCATGATTCCAACACTCTAGATGTAATTTCCAACTCTTCTCCTCGATGTGGCCATTAATATTGCAGTGGTTGATTTGTATTGGTGTGTTGTAGATTTTGCATTATTTTCTTTCTCCCATTTCCACTTATTCCCCTCCTTAGAATCTTCCTAGTGTTCCTTCTTTAAATCACTTTAATTCCCTTTTTTTTGGCCTATGTTTTCTAGGTAATGTGCTTTTATAAAAGCCTCATCCACCATTCTAGTATTTAGATACTCTAGATATTTAAGTAAACTTGGGTTATTAGGAGAGATACCTAGCATTATTTCAATCTCCATGAATTTGATGGTCTAAAACTATACACTTTTCCTTTGTCCCTGCCTAAAGTAATGCCATCGAATCCAATGGAACTCTACATTCCCATTAGGGTAGAATTAGGAATTTATGAAAGTTTTGAAATATTCCCACATAATTGGGAATTTATGAAAGTTTTGAAATATGCATAAAGTAATGTGCTTACATAGATGGATATTTAGATACTCTAGATATTTGAGTACACTTGGGTTATTACGAGAGATACCTAGCATTATTTCAATCTCCATGAATTTGATGGTCTACAACTATACATGTTTCCTTTGTCTCTGCCTAAAGTAATGCCATCGAATCCAATGGAACTCTACATTCCCATTAGGGTAGAATTGGGAATTTATGAAAGTTTTAAAATATTCCCACATAGTTACTAGACGATCTCACTCCAACATATGTGCCTTTCCCACTAAGTTAAGGCATGGCCCTCCAATTTCAAACAAGAAAATGATTTTTTATGTTCCTAATCAATGTGGTGAACACTAAAACAAACCTCTGACTATTGAAACTAATAAATTAATTTCAAATAATTTATCTCACCTTGACATGACTTGATATATACCTTTTCTTCCATCTTGAAGAAAGACTATGAATGTTTTGTGGCACTTAAACTCAGCTTCTCTTTTTTAGGCTTCCTAGACTTCTTTTGTGGCTCTTCCTAATACCCAAATTTTCCCTCTAATATAGCCACTAAGTTGGAACTCTTATATTATCCAATCATCCTAAGCTTACTAGTTAGGGTCACCATGAGGAGTTTCACATTATAATTTATATATGTGACTTGCACTTCCAACTATGCAAACCTCTCCTCAACTAGATCTATAGCATTATCATAGACTAATTCATCGGCCATGGCTAGGGTTTTATGACTTTCTTCTTAAACCAATATGATCTCCTATAAATTCCCACAAAATATCTAAACAAATTTGTTTTAATATCAATACAATTTGTAAACTATCATGGATTTTCCACTAGACAATTTGTCACAGCGTATCTATGAAAATAAAACAAAATATATATTATGAATGGTTAATTCCTTCATATTACAGTTTTGTTATTAATTATTTTGTTACTTATGCACACAATAGTTAAAATACATAAATTAATAGATAACTCAAATGAAAACACGTAGTAATTATAATGAACACCAAGATATTCTATAGGAAAACCTTTTGGAAAGAAACCTTACTAGAAAGTGAGTCTACTCTACTCTCTTATGTCTGGAATAAACATATTTCAAGTTACCTAAAGCGTTTGGCTGGTGGCTTACTAGTGAATACAAACCCCCTCTATTTTGATATATCTCTATTCTCTCTTATCTATTGTCCTCTACTATGGAACAAAATGAACTCGAATAGAATGGAATCCCTTTTCCTCCTAGTTGATTGGTCATAAAACAATTTGATATCCAACTAGGGGTTAGTTTTGACCCATTCAACCCTCAACATGAGTTACAACTCAACCCTTCTAGAATCTTCCTCATAATCCCTATGAGGCTATCTCCTTTAACATGAGTAATAAAGGATGACATAGCATCCTCTTGAATTATGGTGGTCAATCACGATTCCTCAACTTTTGGAAGGCATAACTTTTGTATCAAAACTCCCATTGATATGATTCTTACAACATTGGAAATATCTTTAAGTATAGAACAACATCACAAGGTACGAAACCTAAGCGTGAAAGTTTTATAACAAAAAAAATATTTAAGGCCTTAAATTGGCCTATAAAGGTTTTAGATCCTAATTCTGTAAACTAGGTCTCACTAATCAAAATACTCTTGTAAGTTAATTCCTTCAATTTACCCAATTTGAAGCATCAATATGGATGAAAAATAATGATCCAATTCAGATCATTTTGGACTTGTTCTTTTTCCATCATTACGTAAATATATGTATAATATTCCATTCATAGATGATTTCTCAAGATTCAAATGGATTTATTTTCTCTACAAGAAATATGATATATTTATAAATTTAAAGTTTTTTAAGGCTCTTGTAGAGAATCATAGAGAAAATAAAATTGAAAAGCATAAATAATGATCAAGAACTCTAAAGAAATGAATTTGAAGATTTATGTAATAAAAATGAAATAACAAGGCAAAAGACTACTCCATACACTCTTTGACATAATGGAGTTGCAAAAATAATGAATAGGATGTTGATGGAAAAGGAAAGGATCATGCTTATTGGTGCCAAGTTAGGATAGGAATTTGAGTAGACCAATCACCCTTAACTACACTACCTAACAAAACTTCTTATGAGGCATAGATTGATAAGAAACTCCCTCTTAAGCATCTTGGAGTTTTTGATTATGATGCTTATATATGTTACGAATATAATTTATATAAAAATGGAAAAAATATAAATGAAAGAATAGTAAATCATAATTATAGTTGATTAATAATTAATTAAATTAGGAGGAATGTCTCTAAGGACATGACCATTCATGAATGGGCACCTTCCTAGGTATATAAGTGGACCCTCATTGTAACATTCACTCATCCTTTTACATTTTCATGTTATTAATAATTACAATACCTTTATGTATTTTACATTTAAGAGAACAATAACTTTAAGTTTTGTTTCTTTAGTGGTATCAGATCCATTTGAGCCTTTGGACATTATCCGCTACACAAATTTTCCATTAAGTTTAGATCCTAAAATCATAGAATTAAGTGAATATCATAAATCTAAACTATTAAATGAAATTAGAGAAGAATGACAACAAATACGACAAATAAAAAATCATTTGTAGAATCATTAAAGGCTTTCAAAACACCAGATTCAACACCTATAATGGAAGAGGGCATTGACTTGAAAGATACTAACAATAAACAATGCTCTAACCAAGAAAAACATGTTGAATAGGTTGAATTAGGAACCCCTAAAGGTGATATAGAAGAAATTCTAGGAAATGATATGTTTGTTACTTCATCCTCTAGTCAAGACAGTAATGTTGGTTTTGAAGGAAATGGATTTCATGGGGAAAAAATGTTGATGAAATGGGAAATACAAATGAAGTCCATGTTTCATCAAATGAAAATAGAAATGGGAAAACTAAGGTGTTAGAAGCCCCTCAAAGAAACTCTAATTCCTTGATCGAAGAACAAATGATTCAGAATGTGAGGAAGAAAGGGTACTTGACCATTGTGGGGAGAATTTGAACAAATCTTGTTTACCTTGATTGATGATTTTGAATGTCAAATTCACTAAAAGAATGTCATTAACCCTTGGTCCATCATTGTAGGTTTTAACCCCGTACAGAAATTACCTGCATACGAATTCTAAATCACAGAAAAATAAATAATGCGAGAGCATAACACATAAAACACATATACATAGAGATTTTCCCTTGGATCCCAAAACCAGGACTAC
>APFE030007955.1:0-11051 GCA_000404065.3 Pinus taeda | reverse complement strand
TATTATATTTTATTGGGTGAAATCTTATTCTGCATTAATTTCAATTAAGTACTGTAATGTACCATCAAATCAAACCAAATCTATACTGACCATCAATGAGTCCAAAGTAATATAATAAATGTTAAATCAATTCATATCAAAGGTTTTGAACATAGGCAGATTTCATTAGATTTTATCAGGAAGGATCAACAAATATTAGTAAATTGTTTGACAACAAAAGTCTCACACTACAACCATTAGCCTATATATGCCATTTAGAACTTTCAAATAAAGACAAAATCTTTGCATCTTAACCATAATTAATGGATATGCCACTTAACTCGAGTCAAACGCAATGCCACATTATACCTAGTACCTACAAGGTCAATATCTCATAAGTATCACTCTCAATATAAGTTCAATGACAATAAATTTGACCTTATAATAAGATCATGCTCAAAGAGCATGGGGTAGATATCTGGAATGAAAGAACTCATTCTTTAGCTTTAGCTAAGCATGTAGGCAAGACAAACCACCACATCTACCTTGAAGACACAAAGGTCATTGCCTTTGAAGAACATCATTTTAAGTGTAAAGTTCGAGAGACTCTTGAAATCATCAAACACTGGCACAACCTCAATAGAGATGGAGGCTTGGAGGTTAGCAGAAATTGGATTTCCCTTCTCCCTCAAATTGAATAAAATTCTCACCCCTTCTCATCGCCCCTACTCATCACCCTTACCACTCTTCATCATGCCCGTCCTCTAACCCTGCCCCTCAAAATTATCTCATATATCATCTCCCCCTACCCTTAACATTTCCCTAACAATCCTTTCATGCCCCTTGTATGACCCTTTGAACCCATCCATTCGTCAGCCACTATGATTGTTAACCAACTCCACCCCTCTCCTTACCCTAAAAATAACATCAAGCATTAGTAAGAAATCTAAACATTAGTAAAATAACATATAAATCTAAATAAATTATGTATTAACCAAAATATGAATAAAAATAGAATTAATAACATAAATGATTAAAGATGAATTAAATCAAAAAATCCTATTAATCAAAGGATTACATTAACATTAATTAAAAAACATAATATCATAAATCTTTAAGAAAATAGGAGTGCAAACTCAAATAAATAATTTTATTAAAACAATAAAAAACTAACATATGTACCTCTTTTAAATACCTTATTAATAACAAACTAAAAAGCATTAAGAAAATAGGAGTGCAAACTCAAATAAATATTTATTAAACAATAAAATAAAAACATTTGTTACCTCTTTAATAAACTTATTAATAACAAAACTAAAAAGCATAAGCTAGATATAGAATCTATTAATCTCCTAATAAATAATAAATAATATCACAAATCTTTAATGAAACAAAATAACATTTTATTTAGCTTTTTAATTTAAATAAAAATAATGATTAACCATTAAATAAATAAAATTAACATTTTTATCGACCTTTAAATCATTATTAACACAACTAATGACATAGATTTAACAATATATAAAAAATGAAATAATATATTAACACACCTAATAAGGTAATAATAAAATATTAAATGATTAATAATTTTTTATTATATAATATAATTTCTCAATAAAATGTATTAACAACAATTTTTAAAGTCCATAAATACATTTCTAATCGAATTACATTCTAATCTTAAATTTTGGAAGTCAAAAATAACCATTTTTTAGCAGTTGGAGTGATGTGTCTTTCTATTTAACTCATTGCCATCAGCTGATTTTTTCATCTTGTCGTGACAATGAACCACAATGGTTGGTTAAAAGTGAACCATAATAGTTAGTTCGAAATGCGTTGACAAATGAATTTTGATATTATTATGATCGAAAACATGTCTCAAAAACTTAATATGGATCAAATTCAATAAATTTAGAATTTCTTGTTTTTCAAACGAATAATAATAAATACTAAACAAATAATAATAGGTAAATGTTAATTGTGTTGATTATTTTATTTCAAAATAGAGTTTTTTATGTTGATGGGGAAGCTCAATTAAATATGGCCATGTAATATAAACCATGAGATTTGATGTTCAAATTCCCCATGGATCAAGCCAACAAATATAATATAAAATAATCATTAAGGACAGCTTAAATTGGTGATGACCCTAAAAATGAATTATCTACCATGAGATTCAACGTTCAAATCCATGGAGTTTACCTATGGGTTGTGTGTTGGGGATGGCTAGATTCACCTATGGGTTATAGTGGTAGGGGTCGATTCCTTTATTAAAAAAAATAAAAATAGAACTTTTAGAATTTTGTTTTTCAGATGAATAATATTAAATAAACATCTAATATTTAATAACCACCATAGATCCATAACTAAGGATGTACCAAGGGAAGAGGGATCAAATATCTCAAGATACAATCTTTTTTTGTGAAAAACTTTGAGGGAAGATTGATATACCTAGATAGCTTTGATTAGTCCCATGTCTAGTATATTTGGAATGAAATGAACCTTGTTGGTTTTAGAAAACCACTTAATAAACAAGTTAATTAATAAGGTTATTTTTATTTTCAATATATATATTATATAATATTATTATATATATATATATATATATATATATATATATATTGGACAAATAAAATATTAATATTTTTTAAATTTCAAATTACTTTATTTTTTATATAATAATTATTAGAAAATTATTGTTATTAATATAGATATTGAATATTTTATTTTATGATTTATTTTTTATTTTATATATTACATGTCAATTAAATCTAGAGTGAATTACACATTATATGATATCAATAATACTATTTTTACATGTCATCCATTATATAACATCAATAATATTATATCAATAATATTATTTTTACATGTGATGTATCAACTCCATTTTACATTTGCACTAGTGAAGAAACTACATATATCTTTAATACTAAAAAGTAAATTAATTTTTTCAACTTTCAATTACTTTATCTCTAAATAAAATTGATATAAAATAAAGATAAAAATCAAAGTATTTTAATTATGGTGGATATTGATTTATTTTTATGGTTACTTTTGATTTTGTTCATATAAATACTATTTTATTATTTTGAAATGTAACTTGATTTGAAAACATCTACTTAAAATAAAAATTAAAATCACATCATAATGTTGGGACCATCACTATGATGTTTCAGTTTATCTTATTGTCTAACTATTAATTTTTTGATTTGATTTAGTCAAAAGATTTTTTTGGTCAAATCTATCTTAAATTTTTGTTATTTAAACTGAATTTTTGAGTGCATATATAAATTTATCCCTCTAAAAAAATTTTAGACATTAAATCTTAGAAAGTCCACCTCTCAACTTGTGATTTTAACAAAATCCCTACTGTTTTGAGAGAAAAATATGCCAGAAAAACCAGTTTTGGTTACATCATTTCGATTTAGTTTCATACTTACCCAAGTTTCCACTTCGATTTGATATGCCACGTATATGGTTGTGACCATGTTTCCAATTTGATTTTACAGTCAACCATGGCCCCCAGGGAGGTTCGATTGGTCAGGTTCGACAGGTTTGATCACCCAAGTCGTTTCGTTTTCAAATTTACCCTATCTTTTTATTAGGTTTATTTTGTAGGTTTTGGTTTGTAAGTTCCGTAGTTCATGCGTATGTTAGCCCACGTTCGATTGCCAAAGTCATTTCGTTTTGATATTTACCCAACATCGTAGTAGTTTTATGTTAAAGTTTTCGATTATGCAGGTTTTGATTTGCGAGTTTACAAGATCCGCATAAAAATATGTTCTCCGTGGCGTTCAATATCAACTTAAATGTCATTTTGTTTGTCATATTGGGAGAAGGGAAAAAGTGTTTTTTTCACTTGAATTAATTTTGCATTATTTCATAAATGCGTCGAGGTCTATGCTTACCTTTCAACGGGGAATGGATGGAACGACACTTTTCCTATCAAATTGCCGTGAGAAAAGGGAGAACGCTTTTTTAATAAGTCCAGAGCTATGCTTCTCAATTTGCAGGAAATTGATGAAGCTGATGGAACAGCTTCTGGATTTTGTTATCCGTCTGCCAAGGTTTTCAAATTTTTCCCTCCGCTGATTTTGGCTTCTATTCAAACGTGGAATTCCTTGCTTCTCAATTTGCAGGAAATTGATGAAGCTGATGGAACAGCTTCTGGATTTTGTCATCCGTCTGCCAAGGTTTTCAAATTTTTCCTTTCGCTGATTTTGACTTCTATTCAAACGTGGAATTCCTTGTTTCCACGGCATTGCAATTAAAGTAATGGAGGGTAGGGTATCTCGTTTAACAGGAATGCCTCGTGCCTATGATGATCGTTTTCCATGGTAATTTGTCCATGGCTTTACCAAAGATTTCTGTGAGGAATTGAGAATTTGGAAGAGGTTAAATCATTACAAAGGTATTTACAAGATTTGAAACTGTGACGAGAAGGGAACTAATGATGTGTAAGAATATTATATTTTTATGTAGATACAATAACATATTATTATATTTGTTTTTGGTAGTATATAACTTATTTAATGTTTCATTGCTTTGTCATTAATTTTTTTGATTAAAAAAATTATAATATATCTAAAATTTAATCTTATGAAAATAAATTTATTATTTTTAAATACAATTTATTTTTATTTATCTTAAATATAATTGGATGAAATGTCTCTCCCTCTTATTGTGTAATGGTGACAAGAATTGGTTTTTTTGTACTCTATCATTAATTACTATGTACTATATCACTAAATTACTATTTTACAATAAATATAAATAATTCTAATTATAATATCATATATCAATTACTATGTACCATTAATAATAAATGATTTGTAACTAAATTCAAAAATTTCACTTTCTCATTGGTGTAACGTATTGAATAGACAATTTTATGGGGTTATATTTTTTTTTTGAAATAAAAATTAAAAATATAAGTTTGAAAAAATTATATAAAAGTAGCATGTGTACAATTTGTACAACTTTCATTATATCATCTATACTCTAATAAAATCACATGCTTACTATAAATATTATAATAAACCCTCCATTATATATATATATGCACTTGTTTTTTAATTTAATATTATTTGCTTTAATATTAATAAAAACTAAAAAAATTGATAAGACCTCTGCACCCAAGGCCTATCGTAAATACCTATGTAAATAACCTAGTCAAAGGCCGATCCTACACACAATTTAGTGTCAACCGATGAGAACTATTAAACACAATTGCATTACTTAATATTATTAATAGTTGCTAAAAAAATTTGGATAGATATTTTTAATAAAACCATAAACTTAAATAAAAATAATGCACAGATGTATATATACATGGGTGATCGTTATTCCAAAAACGAAAGGGAATCTTGGCAGATTTTCTTTTGAATTATTTTTAGTAAGAACATAACACTAGAACATAATTTTTTACCTTTTACTTGTATAAATTTTCATTATTCTTACATAAAAACTTGTCAACCTAATATAACTAATTTCTACTAATGTTTTAAATTTCTCATTATTTCTTCAAGTTAATTTGTTTGGTGTACATGTTTATCAATTTAATTTAACCAATTTTAGTAGTGTCTTAAATTTTTCATTATTTTATTCAAGTTAATTTTTTTGGTGTCATTAGGTACGTACCTTTGAGGAGATGAATATTGATAATTTAGTAATACAAATTTAAATAATGCAATTTCATATAAAATAAATTTGATTTTAATGATAAGTATAAGTTAAATAATAATAGAAATACACAGTGAATAGAAATATACAATTTTATGAAGCTTAATGAAGCTTACATTTTGGCGATGATACAAGTGTGACACCATAACATTCTCGACAAATTGGAGAACATCATTTTGTTCGTACAATTTTGTGTACTTTATAAGACGTTGAAATAGCGTATCTAAGTGTTATCACTTAAAAGCCGTGAGAAAAATAAAACTTCCCTTTGACAGAAAATGAGATTTGAAGTAAGGAAAAGTACAATGAGGTCTTGATTGATTCTATTTCCATATTGTGGGTCAATTAACTTAATGAATACGGATAGAATAAGCAAACGAGTAGGATATACCAAATCTCATTCACGCTTACAATAGAATCCTATATAGCAAATAAATATGTTTGGAGAACCATTGATTCACTCTTGTATAAAGAAAGAACAATAATTTCAACATCCTAGCTATATGGAAACAAAATGTGAGGGCATATGTACTTTCAAGGAAAGAACAAGACATTGAAGTGCTAAGCACACTTGGGTCTAGAGGAATATTTGATACATAAATTCACAAGAAGGTGATTTTAGATTAATATGTAAATTGAGGAGTCATTTAATTTTCTAAAAAAATATTAAAATTATTTACTTATTTATGTGATTAATTAATATATTTATAATAATTTTTAATTCAAAATAATAAAATAAAGTATTAAGTGTAATATATTTTCAATCATTTTATGTTTTTTTTTAATGAAATTTATATTATTATTATTATTATTAAAGGACATTTAGGAATTATTGAAAACTCACAAAATTATTTTAATTTTTTATGTTTAAATCTTTTTTAATATTTTTTTTCTTTTAAACTTATCCACAATATTAAATTTTATCATTATAACTTTTTACAATTTCATAATAGATTATTAATATCTTTAATATATTTCTTCTTATTTAAACGAGATACCAAAAAAATAAATACTCTCACTAAAGTTAAATATATATCTATATATATATATATATGTTATCTTAATACATGAATAATATATAACCAATACTTCCAAATTTTATAATATATTACTTTAAAATGTCAAAAAAAAAATTATAAACAAATATTAATCACAGAAGAAATAAATATTTGACAGTACAATGAATTAACTAAATCAAACCATTACATAATATGATATGAAGAGAGGAAACATACTAAAAAATAATGTTTATAATCTTAAATGTCATTGCCATGTATGTCATTGTATGCTTGCTTGTTTTTGCTAATAAATCTCTTAGATGGGCTCTTCAATTGAATTAACAAAGTCATAAAATTTCCATTTGGATCTACAATCTTATTATTTCCCTTGTCCTTGCCTTTTCTTAAAGCTCTCTATCTTTAGTTTATTATTCTTTAGTAGGAATTTCATAAAGAATTGGATCATTATGATGAACATTGTTACATGTGATTTTCTTACTGCAACAACTATACAACAATCATATCTTCTCATGATGTTATTTGTGATGCTAGTAGCAATGTGCTATAAGCTTATTGCTCTTATTGGATATGGGTACATTGGATAAATAATGAACTAAATAATGAACTCTATCTAACATTAATGAAAATAAAAATTATGGTAAAAAAGATCATTAAATGACTAGGAGGTGATACATCTTGCTCTCTACTTGCATTTATGGGATCTTTATAAGGGTATCAATAATTGTTGGTACATCCAAAGTTTAAGATTATGAAATTAAATCTATTATTTTTAAATAAAATTTATTTCTATTTATCTTAAATATGATTGGTTGAAATGTCTCACCACTTATTGTGTGATGATGACAAGAATTGACTTTTGTGTACTCTATTATTAATTACTATGTACTATATCGCTAATTACCATGTACAATAAATATAAATAATTTTAAAAATAACATTATATGTACCATAAACATAAATGTATTGTAACTAAATTAAAAAATTCCATTCTCTCATTCGTGTAAAGTATTGTATAGACAATTTTATGGGATTTATTTTTTAATTTACAAAAAAATAATATAAAAAATATAAATTTGGAAACATTATGTCAAAATAACATGTGTACAATTTGTACAACTATCATTATATCAATCTATACTCTAATGACATGATATGTGTACTATAATTTATTATAATATTACCCTCCATTATTTAAAAAAGTATTTTATTTATGTACTTGTTTTTATTTAGTATTATTTTAGTATTATTTTATTATAATATTAATAAAAAATAAAAAAGCTGATAAGACCCCTGCAACCACCCCTGCAACCAGGGCCTATCCTAAATACACTCGATCAAAGGTGATAAGACCCCTGCAACCAAGGACTATCCTAAATACCCTCGATCAAAGGCCTATCGTAAATACCCTCCATCAATTCACACATGACTTAGTGTCAACCGATAAGAACCATAGCTCAAATTATCAAACACAACCCTAACACAACTGTATTACTTAATATTATTAATAGTTGCTAAAAACTGATAAGAACCATAACTCACATTTTCAAACACAACTATATTACTTAATATCATTAATAGTGGTTGAAAAACCTTGGATAGATATTTTTAATAAAACCATAAATTTAAGTAGAAATAATGGTACAAACGGGAATCTTGTTAGATTTTCTTTTGAATTATTTTTAGTAAGAACAGAACACTAGGACATAAATTTTTATCTTTTACTTGATATAAATTTTCATTGTTATTACATAAAAAATTGTCAACCTAATATAACTAATTTCTAATAATGTTTTAAATTTTTTATGATTTCTTTGGTGTCAATTTTATGAGATGCATATTGGTAATTTATTAATACAAACTTAAATAATGCAATTTCATATAAAAATAAATTTGGTTTTAATAATAAGTATAAGTTAAATAATAATAGAAATATACAATTTATATGTCAATTAGGGATGATGTATACTTTTATATCTGGTTACAGTTTTAATATATACAATTATATATGTGAATTAGAGATGAATTTATATTTTTATATATGCTTTATAATTTATTTAGTTAGGAAAAATAAGCCTAGTACATAATTATTTTCAAATATTTATTATTTTAACATAATTTTGATATAAAAGTTTATTATAGTTAAGAATAAATAATTTTGAACTAAATAGGTATAAAAGTATTTTTCAATTTAGAAACTTCACAACTTTGGTAATAAAAATGACATCTTTTCTTAAAGCTAGGAGTTATTTAGAAATATTCAAAAAATGTTGCAACACAATGTTTATTTCAATTTAAAAAAAAATAAAAAATTAACTTTCTAAATATACCATGTTGCATATAATCTTTCTATATTTCCTCAATTCTCTAAATTGATAATTGATGCACATCAAGGTTGTCCTTGAGATGGGGTTGACTAAAAAACTCAACAAATAAACACTCAACAAAAACTACATCAAACCTAGAGACTACTTCTACATCAAAATTCATTGATTAATTAGTGAGCATATTGCTTATATGGTTGATCGTCAAAATTTGTTATACCATTATTTGGTAGTAATTAACAATTATTGTTTGTATTGGCTAAGATAGATATATGCTTGCTCCACTTAATAATTAAATTATATAAATTCAACCATTCAAATTTATGGTTTCTACAAATTAAAAAATAATAATAATAATTGAAATTCATTAGAAATATTTTTTAACAACAAAAACATAAATATTTAAAATACATCAAATTTATAAACAAATTTAAAAATTAAAAATATTGAAAAATTAAAACACATAAAAAAAATATTACATATTCATTTTTTACAATTTTTATTTTTTATCTAATAAATGAACCATGTATACATTTTTTACAATTTTACCATGATAAATCTTCTTGTTTTACTAGGGTGGGCCTAAACCCCTCACAAATCTATTGGTCTACACTTCATGGATACCATGATAAATCTATCATATATACAAGATAGTAAATATTCAACTGTGCATGATTGAAAATCATATGACAAGTTTGGCCTCCCTTTATGAAAACACAATATAATATGTTAAAGCAATCATATGGAAAGTTCAATTTTGCCTATTATTATCCATGCCACAAGAGGTAGATAACACATTGAATGTTTTGGTCAAACCAATATTAGTTTGGGTTTGACCAAATATATTTGCAGATTTTCTATAGTTTAACCTTGCATATTAAAATTTATTATTTTTTAATAAAAAACAATATTTATTTATCTTATATTTCATTGGTTGAAATCTTATTCTGCATTAATTTCAATTAAGTACTGTAATGTACCATCAAATCAAACCAAATCTATACTGACCATCAATGAGTCCAAAGTAATATAATAAATGTTAAATCAATTCATATCAAAGGTTTTGAACATAGGCAGATTTCATTAGATTTTATCAGGAAGGATCAACAAATATTAGTAAATTGTTTGACAACAAAAGTCTCACACTACAACCATTAGCCTATATATGCCATTTAGAACTTTCAAATAAAGACAAAATCTTTGCATCTTAACCATAATTAATGGATATGCCACTTAACTCGAGTCAAACGCAATGCCACATTATACCTAGTACCTACAAGGTCAATATCTCATAAGTATCACTCTCAATATAAGTTCAATGACAATAAATTTGACCTTATAATAAGATCATGCTCAAAGAGCATGGGGTAGATATCTGGAATGAAAGAACTCATTCTTTAGCTTTAGCTAAGCATGTAGGCAAGACAAACCACCACATCTACCTTGAAGACACAAAGGTCATTGCCTTTGAAGAACATCATTTTAAGTGTAAAGTTCGAGAGACTCTTGAAATCATCAAACACTGGCACAACCTCAATAGAGATGGAGGCTTGGAGGTTAGCAGAAATTGGATTTCCCTTCTCCCTCAAATTGAATAAAATTCTCACCCCTTCTCATCGCCCCTACTCATCACCCTTACCACTCTTCATCATGCCCGTCCTCTAACCCTGCCCCTCAAAATTATCTCATATATCATCTCCCCCTACCCTTAACATTTCCCTAACAATCCTTTCATGCCCCTTGTATGACCCTTTGAACCCATCCATTCGTCAGCCACTATGATTGTTAACCAACTCCACCCCTCTCCTTACCCTAAAAATAACATCAAGCATTAGTAAGAAATCTAAACATTAGTAAAATAACATATAAATCTAAATAAATTATGTATTAACCAAAATATGAATAAAAATAGAATTAATAACATAAATGATTAAAGATGAATTAAATCAAAAAATCCTATTAATCAAAGGATTACATTAACATTAATTAAAAAACATAATATCATAAATCTTTAAGAAAATAGGAGTGCAAACTCAAATAAATAATT